>CAFUXE010000645.1:98671-117961 GCA_903364295.1 Serranus cabrilla | reverse complement strand
TCAGCCGTATGACTATTTTCTTCATGAGCCAGTTACCAAGTTCAAAGTTACAACATCAGTGTGTATGGAGCTTTAAACACACTGCATTATAACAGATTGCACCATGTACCGTTCTTTACAGGATCTTGAATACGTTTGTGTAAAGTTCTTCCTTAGTTCTTATTGACTGCTAACTAGTTTTGCACTAAACACAGGATTTAAGGTTTTGGGCCTCAAATATATTTGCCTGCCTTTAATTTTACCATCTAAAGTATGAAACATATCATGTGCTTTTAAAAAAATCAGTGCCATTAAAGAAAATTAGTGTCCATGGCATGGTTTTGTTTTTTGTGATGTGAGGATTACAACCCTACACTTCACCTGTCAGTGAGGATACTGAATTATGATTTTAGTGTCCAAAGGCTCATTGACTAAGTGCTATACAGTATTCTGCAGTCTGTATAATGAGGTGTGAATGAACAATGGAGTGAATGTGTTGTGTTGGTTGGTAATTGTTTCATAATTATTTATTGTTTTAAATATATTTTTGGGCCATTTTACAGCTTTATTGATAGAAGGATAGATACAGAATGAAAGGGGGAGACAGAGGGAAAGCGATACAAGTCGGATTCAAACCCACCCAGCTAACGAGGACTGAGTCTCTGTGATATGTGCTCAAGCAGGTGTGCCAGGTGACGCCCATAACCTTCATAATTACAGTATGGGAGCAAATCATAAGCATTTGCTTTGTGTCATAAACAGACCTTAATGTTCCTGGCAGATCGTACCTGGTAGCAGACAGAATTACATACTGAAGGCAAAGCATGTCAGGAACCAATCTAAATGTGACGCTAGTGACATTATTTTAAACATTGATCTTTCTCCATTTATGCATGTTTAAATAGACCAAGTCCTGATGGAGAAGAGAGAGGGTATGTAGTTGGTATGGTGGAGGGGGGTAGTATCTTGGCACAGGAGCTATTTGCAGGTGGTTTTGCTAAATTGGTGCTAGATCAATAATAGGTCTGTGAAGCTCCATGGACAGACATCTTTGTTTCATTCAAATATAGGTGAGGGTGACAAGTTCCTCTCTCCCCACAACTCACCCATATAGCACCTCCTGTAACTCCATGAGAGTTTTTGTTTCTTCAAATGTGACAGTAAAAAAGGAAAGCCCCCGGCCTGGTGCTGCGCCCTCCCTCCAGAGTAGGAGTTTATCTAAAAGCTGAAGCATAACAAGAGCAGCGTGGATGAAGGATGACGATAAAAGGCCTCCTCAAGGTTTGATCCCTCTCCAAGAGCAACTTGGGAAACCTTAGCCAAACAACCCCCCTCATGTTCTTCTATGTTCCTTTCTCCTTCCACCCAGAGTGTCTGGATGAAAGCACCACTTTGTGGGGCTCTAGACAAAACAATTGTCATGGTGATGTTATAAAACGGAGGATGGTAGTGTATCCTATCGTAATGTAGGGTCAGTTAAGTCGGACAAAGTCCAGGCAGCTGTGATAAGAGAGGCCAAAAGTGATATTCTATAAACACAAATCTACTCTTGCGTTGTTGCTTTCAAAGGAATGGACTTGGAATGTGTGTGCCATCTTACCAAGGGTTACATGACAAAATCTATACGTCTACCCCAGACAGTTGATTAACATGTACTTCAGTAACCAGGTTACTGTGGGCATTCTGCAAAATCTACAAAAGACGCCGATGTGCTTCAGCTTCAGTGATTGGACTTCTAGTTAGGGATGGAAAATCACTTGATATCATATGATGGCTTAAATTTACCTAAACCAACTCCCATGAAAGGTGAAGAGAAATAAAAATGAAAAATGACAAAGAAATACAGAAATATTAAGGGATAATGCATAAGGACAGAAGAGGCCATGCTCTGCTTTCCTGTATTGAGAATGTAATTCTCGTCTTATGTGATGTTTGAGATGTCCTGTAAAAAGTGTTGGTCTGTGAGTAAATGCTGTTAGGGCCACACTGGATTATTATGTTGCAGTACCACAGATCAACCCTGGGACAAATTGGCTGTCAGCCCAAGGGGTGTCTGGACAACCAGCACCATACAGCACCAGTGTGTAATGTGCAAGTAACCTTAAACATTGCCAATAAAGGGTTTTCATGGAACACAAGTTACTGAGAACTACATGTTTCCTTTGTGGGGTTTGATTGGTACAAAAAAAAAAGATAAAATAATAATGATTACTATTGTCAGACTTTGACTCTGCCTGGCACCTCAGCTTTAAGTCCAACTGCTACACTGTTTATGTTTTACCTGGGTCATGTGGTTCCTACATGCTAACTTGAGACTATTATTAACTGATTGTTATTCATTTCTTGAAGTATAACATTTATCAAACTAACATTTATGTTGGAAACACACCATATATGTCCTGAAGTGTCAGCTTCAGTTTCAGCCTTTTGTTTTGATTAATCAAGTGTTCATTCCTCAACGGAATCATTTTGGACATTTGAGACAAAGCAAATATACCCCATCTTTGATTGGACAGTAAGAGTAGTTCAAGAGAATCACTTCCAAATATTTGCAAAAAATTCTGCTGTGATAACTTCAACAAGTTGAATCATACACAGCATC
Source organism: Serranus cabrilla (assembly GCA_903364295.1). Taxonomy (NCBI): domain Eukaryota; kingdom Metazoa; phylum Chordata; class Actinopteri; order Perciformes; family Serranidae; genus Serranus; species Serranus cabrilla. The sequence goes on along the minus strand of CAFUXE010000645.1, from coordinate 115,380 downwards.
TGTGTACCTTCCTTTCAGCCCATAACTGTTTTGAAATTTGATAAAAATGACTTATAGTGATCATTTGACTTGATTTCTCTATGAGTTATAGTTACTGAGAACAACTCACACAAGACAAATGGTGACGTCAGTGTGTCTGGTGCTGCTCCTGTTTGTCCTGTCGAAGATCATCATGTGCTCCTAGATATTCAAGGCTACGTTCTTGACTTGTCCACACAGGATCTAAGACAAATACACTTTCACAACTCTCTATTTCCCCAACTAACTGAAGATATATGGGCTCACTCCTTCAGCTATGGCTGTAGAAAACAAGCTAGTAGCCAGAGTAAATGGGCAGGCACCCATTCCTCACCTTTTTCCAACCAATTAAACCTGGATGCCAGATCGCTAACCTGTGTGCTCCCCAACAGAGTGTGTCAAAAAAACCTCGGTGTGATATTGGATTCTGCCTTCAAGGCCAATGCAATAATAAAAGACAGTTTCTTTCAGCTTTGTACTATTACCAGAATCAAGCCAATTTTCTTATTCAAAGAGCTTGATGAAGTCATCCATGCCTTTATATTCTCCCGCTTGGATTACTGCTACTCCCTGTATACAGGCATTATTTATTTATCCCTGTCCCGCCAGCAACTGGTCCACAATGCTGCAGATATGAATCTGGAAGAGGGAACATATTACCCTATTAGTTTCTCTTCAGTGGCTTCCAGTCTGGTTCAAGAGTGACTTGTAAGGTTCCTCTGTTCCATGAGAAAATTAGGTCTGGTAAGAAATAAAAGAATTTTGCTCATCGGTTCCTAAACAAGTACACTGTAGTGGCAATTTCTTACAAAGTTTAAATGTCACTTAAGTGGTAGGAGCCGCTCTGGGCATTTTTGACGCGTGTCCACTTTTCTCCACAATATGAAAAGAGTTAGCTTTACTCACGGATCCGATGTTTATCTCTGCATTTATTTTCGTCATCAAAGAAAACCACAGCATCCATGTCCAACTTGTAACACTTCCAAAAACATAGGTATTCAAGCACGGTCAAGCATGGTCGAAAAACATTACCCGTGACGCTCCTCATTACTTCCATCAAACAAAGAAAACTCCCTCCACCACCACCTGTGCGTCCTGCCGTTTATGATTACAAACTCCACCCATAAACAACTATTTGCCGAATATATAAACAATAAATAATTGAACAAAATAAATACTTTGTTATTGTTTTTGACTTAACAGAGTATACAAATTAGAACTTCCTGAGTAACTTAATAAAATTTTACTAATATTTATCACAACATTTTAAGCTCTTATCAACCAAACAAGACCATGATTACAATGGCTTCTACATACACAATAGCGCTCTTTCTGGACTGTGCTTCAACTGCAGACACAGCTGTTTGCTGTGTAGCCGTCTTCTCTCTCTCTCTTTCTCTGTCACTCAGTGGCCAGCAGCTCACACACCTGCTTCAAAATACGGTGACCAGACATCCCGGTTTGTTAGGGATCGTCACAGCTTAAAACTTGAGTCCCAACAAATATTTGTAAAACTCTTTTTTTCCCGACATTTACATACAACATACTGTATGCTCAGAGCCTGTGAATTGTCCCTCTACCTCAGGGGTGTCAAACTGATCCAGTAAAGGGCCGAGTGGCTGCAGGTTTTTGTTCCAACCAAGCAGGAGCACAGGTGATACTGATAATTAATCAGCTGAGTGAAGACAGTTCAGCTGATTGAATGATTGGATTCAGGTGTGCTTCTGCCACTCTGCCCTTTCCTGGATCAGTTTGAAACCCCTGTTCTAGATGACAAAAAAAAAACAAAATATAGTATGTCCAAAATTGGTCATAGTGTAGTTCACCAAAAAAAATTTAAATGCTGTTGGACCTGGGTAATAGTATAGTATATCCAAAAATATGAAACAAGAAACACTATATTATAGTAGGTCCAAAACTGGAAAAAAAATGGCATACTATATTATATCTAAAAATGTCAAATGAAATACACCTTATTATAGGATGTCCAAATATTGATTTTTGTCAAAAAATTATCATTCTAAAATGCTTACAAATGCTAAAATTGGCCCTTTTATACTCACACAACATAATACAGCATAATATGTCCAAACATAGCAAGAGCACAGGTGATACTGATAATTAATCAGCTGAGTGAAGACAGTTCAGGTGATTGAATGATTGGATTCAGGTGTGTTTCTTCTTGGTTGGAACAAAAACCTGCAGCCCCTCGGCCCTTTACTGGATCAGTTTGACACCCCTGCTCTACCTCAATCAAATCTGCCAACTATTAAGCCCACTCCACAACCACAAACTGCAAGAAAGGAAAAAAGAAAGTTAGGGGAGCACAGAAAAGAAAGTAAGAAAGGGAAAAATGGTGAGGGCTGTTTTACAGGTCTTGATATTATGCAACTGGGGTCTCTATGTTTTGTGCAAAGTTGTAATTGTGCCTTTAAGAGAGAATCTAATTATCTCCAATTTTATACTGTGCCACTTTTATCCATTTATAATTAGTGGTTAAGCCTTTTTCTACTTCAGGAGGATAGGGCATTGGGCCAATAACGTAGTTAAGGTCAGCACTCTCTGAGTAACAAGGGCAGTTTACTGTGGGTGGCATACCAAATTAGCTATACGTAGATTTGGATCTACACTCATGTTGTAGGTGATCTGCAGAGTTTTGAACATTTTTGTCCAGTAGATTTTTAGTGTGGGACCACAGCATGTGTATAATGTTAGCTGGTGAGAAGCTAAGAGTTGAAGGAATCTATCAAACATTAAATAGAGGAGATGGGGGGTTGTTTCTGTAGGTCAAGGGTTAAAAATATGTCTATTGGTGAACTGTGCTCAGATCTTTACTGACTGAATAACAACAAAGTTTGTACTAAAAAAAAACAGAAAGAGAACAAATAAGTGGGCAGATAATTATTCCATCTGAACCCAAATAGGAGTTACCTCATCAGGGCTATGCAGCCAATGTAACATTTTCTGAATATTATATGCCCAATTATTAGTGATGATATGTTTCTCAGTGGGACCATTTAATTGTACTGTAGGTGGTCATATGTTATGTTCTGATCAGCAGTGGCAGTTAAGTGTTCCAAGTGACAGCACATTTAACTGAGCCAGTTTTCTAGATCATTAGAGTGAAAAGAAAACTAAGAGGTGTCTGACATCTCACCCAAAGCTGACACTCTCCAGCTTCAGGTTTACAACAAAGAGTAAGACACAATGCCCTTATTTTATTATGTTGCATTAAGTGGAGTCACAGCTGGAGACATTCCTATGTGTGTGAGGAAAAACCTCCTTTAAAATGTAATAAGGAATAAATGACTAAAACCAGGTTGATCATGTTAGTTGGCATATGTATTAGCTATTAGGCAAATTTAGCAGGATTAAGGGTGAATTGCACTGAGTTGCTAAGTATAATGGTGTGGCTGTTTTATCTGCTGACCTCCATCCTTACTTTACCTCCCCCTCTGAGAAACTTGATTTTGTCACTTTAACATCTCAGCAATACTGAGGCAACATTTGACATCCAAACAATCAAACTCAGGTTTCCTCATGAAATCTATGTTAGACTGTACCATGTCAGATTGTGTGATGGACGTGTTATCGAAGTGTTATTTTGTAAATAGAAAAGATTATATGAGTGCACCATGTTTATGGCTTTTGCTTATCCCTTAAAATGTAAAGGCTCATGTGAAATGCTGCAACGGTCAATGTATGCTATGTTATTAATTGTCATTTACTGATTGGTTGGTCTGTAGACAGCTTGTTGTAGCAGAAGTCCTCTTTCAAACTTTTTCTGCAACTCTGCTTGTTTAGCATGTGGCTAAAATACCGCCGTGACTACATCAGTTAACCCTATCTTTACCTGCTGGTGGAGGTTAAATACTGTATATTGTAGTTGCACAGTTTCCAATTGAATATGTCACAAAGGATTACTAAATAATCATATTCTGCTTTTTTTTAGTTGTAGAACATCCCAACTTTTCCAGAATTAGGGTTGTACATGATATCTCAAATAAGAGGTAAATCACATCTGTTACTCTACAGCTTTTAACTTGTTCTGTTTGACCTGGGGTCGTTTGGTTCCTATAAAAAATTAGTTGCAATAAATATATTTGAACACAAAAAAAAGGTATCATCAGCAAACAATACAAACACAAAAAAAAAAAAATTGTATCAGCTCAAACCCTGATTGATACATGTGAGTACATGAACACACACCTTTGCTGTCAATCAAGAATGATCACAATTAATGGCAACTCACTTGGATGGATCACGTCTGTATTCTTCAGATTAGTAAACACACCTGAGTGTAATAAAAATCTGTTGGAATGAACACGTAACTGCACACATTAAAGCTGCATGGTGTCCACATGCTATACTGAACTCTTTACATTTTATTAACCTATATTTCCAAACTCTCCTGTCCTCTCCTCTCTGCTCTGTGTAAATGAGACATGTAGGTCACAGTGATTTTCGAAGGGTGACAACAACGTTGACTCCGCTGACCTGACTTCCTGCACAGAGACAGATGCAGCTTGTTTTGTCATGTCAGGAACTAATGGTACAAATTCACATCATCCATCCTTGCAACATGGTACAAATAATGCATGTCAATGGGTTTGATATTTTTGAAACAAACACATTTCTGTGCCTCACATTAAAGTGTTATTACTGTCAGTTCCAACAACAAGTTCATAATAGTCTCTATTCACACAGCCAATTAGGTCTTAGTATTTGTAAACTATCAATTTTCACATTTCACATTTCATCCACTAGTATAACACATTTTCCTTTAAAGCTGGCTTTTCAGATTCTTGGAGCTGTAACCACAACGCCACTGCTGCAATATGACTGATCACAGTGTCTGAACAGATTACCCAACAGTGTTAGACTTAGTCATGTACACAGACATTTTAAATGGGATGGCTCACAGAGAGCTAGGTGCCTTCTCATAACAATAAAGCTCCAGGAGTGTGTGGTGCTGACAGACAATTCATCTGTAACAAACACACATACAGGCACGGCCTCAGAGGGTAGAAGTGCTGCATTCATCACCTGGCATATTCACTCCTAATCCCCTGTGATCCTCCAGCCAGAGCTGTGCTGAGAGCAACACATCTGTGGTCAGCTCTATTCTTCTGCTATACTCCAGCAATTTATCAGGAATCTGCTTCAGTCAACGCTTCCACAACTCCCGGATGTCAGACAACACTTCCGAACACTGGGTGAAGTTCTTATCCTAACGGTCTTTTAATATATTGCATTAGCAATGTTTACTGTTTGATATTGTGGTTGTGTTAAAGGAGGATCTGAGTTACTGCTCAGTAACTGGAGGCAACATAATTCTCATGAATGGGTACTGCTGATTTCTCGCCAAAACTTTTGCAACACAGTTTGTATGATAACCTGAGAAATATGCTCTTTTTAAAAATGTCGGTATATGTATACAGCAACATGTTGTGATAGGGGCTAGTCATCAGGAATGCTTCTTTAATATAAGGTCATTCATCCTGTATTACCATTTAGCTGGGACATTCATATTTGGTGTTTGGAAAAGCATGAATCAGCAACCTTGGCAACTGTTGCACACCAGCAGGCAACAGTAATAAAATCCTGTGCGGATTCTGTCCTTCTTTATATCCCTGTGTTGGATGCAGCGTAATGAACGTCTTTCCTTGGATGCTGCCTGATCATAATTGTGTACAATGTGCACTGGATCTGCTGGCTTTCCCTTTATAGAGCAGCAAAGATCCAGTCCAGTCCCAAACATGTTTTCACAGTCACATCCATGCTTCAGATTGCATGTGGGTCATCTCTGATGGCAAACAACCCTAAGAAGTAATCATTTCTTTTAAGGTTTCGAGAATTGGCTTGACTGTGGTGTTGTATAGAGCCATCTGAGACACAGAGAGACAGAGGAGTCATGGTTAAACCAACACTAACAGGAACCACTCTGTCAGCTGTGTGTCAGAAGACAGCAATTAGTGACCTGAGGAATGCCTTAAATTGTTACAGGTTGAGAACATAAATACTAACAATGTAATGGAACCCAAAGTAGCAGCAGGAGCCCCTATAGAGTCAGTTGTCCTCTTCTAAGTTTCACCTGTCTTCAAACACGTTATCACTGGCCTCAGAAGGACGGTGCTTTTACTTCACTCATTTCATTTCGAGGGTAAATATTAGGTTGTGAGCGAGATTTGAGCACCATGTAAGGTAAATGGACTGCACTTATATAGCACTTTTTTCTAGTCTTTGCGACTCAAAGGGCTTTTACACTACAGACTATGCTCTGTGACCTTCCGGTTGGTGGGCGAACGCTAAGCAATGTACGGCAAGAAGTAGATGATCTTGCAAGTCTCACAGCCTTCTCCACATTTTGCTCACATTCTGTTCAATATCTGAGTCGTCTTTGGCTATTTGAGGTTCATTTATCCTAATTTATATGGTAAATTCAGGCATTAAAGTTTCTTTCTGACCATGTGAATGGCTGTTGAACAGAATAATCACAGTCTTCAGCAGCAAAAGAAGATGTTATGCAATTTCATTTTTACTTCATTTGATTTCATCTCAAGTATTTTATTTTGTTACATTTCAAGTTTTATCCATTAAGTGTAGGTACTAGTCGAAAAAGAAATAAGAATCCATGGAACAAAAATACATTATTATTATGTTTTGCTGCATTAATTTTGGTTTGAAGTTTTATGTTAATAATCTGAAATTCCGTAATGTTGTATTTGTCGTCTAGCCATCCAATACCTTTGTGAGTATTGCACTGCAGTGGAGGCTCCATGTTTGGAAGTGTTTACACCACAGTGTTCTGTACAAACAGAGGTATCTCAGATTGAGTTGTGTTGAAACATTTTATAACAGACATGCCATGCTTCAGTATTTTAAAATCACTGTCTAAGTTGGACTTACATTAAACTTAGAGGTCTTTAAGAGCCTGTTAAGTATTGGTTGGTGGGTGCACCCTGCAGATGATTTATGCAGCCAGCTATAAATATCGGGCCTGATTAGCCAAACATTCCTGAATAAACCGTACCCCTTCCAACATGGCAATCTATCCGGAACTCCAGGTAGTCTGAAACAACAGTCTAATTATCTGGGAGGCTTATACTTACTGCTTTAATTTGTACGCAGGCACTTACACAGTTCAGATATAACGTCAGGATTAAACAATACTTGGCATTCACTCTGAGCTGATTCCCAGGAAACACTCCCAGCCCTAACCTCTTCAACCTTTCCAGTCACTTGTTGGTCTATGACTGCATCATTTCCCACAGCAAAATATTGTTTAAGCCCACACAACTTCCAAAAGCGCGTGGTTGAGGTATTTTTTCTCAAGCCATATTACAAGACATGGACATTGATATTGGGTGATTGTGCAGAACTCCAGATTGTGTGATATGTTTATTTATCGAATTCTGCCTTTACTAAAAGTCTTTCACTCTACAGTATCTGCACATAGCAAATCCAGCATGGTTAAGTTATCAGACACTGACTGTGTTATATCAGAGGACAGATCTGGTGTCCACTGGCGAGCCATCTACAGTGATTAATGGTGAGATTTGTCTCTGACTGACAGCTGTGACGTTTTCCTTCACAGCTACTGCTGGATCATTAAGGTCTGCTGACATTGTGGTTTGCTGTGTGGCTTGGATGAAGATGTGATTACATGTTTAATGAATACTGAAACACCCACGGAGCCTTTCTAAGATGACCACAGAGAATCTGTCTTTGATTCAATGAAAACTATTCAAAGTGGTCTACAGCAGTTATTCTCAACTGGTGGGTCGCGGACCCCTTTTCAGTGGGTCGTGGGCCTTTGCCTGGGCAAAAAAATCCTGTGGTTTTATTTGCTTGTTTTCAAACGCTGATTGATCATGGCGGAAATTTGAGTCTTTTTGCAACGATTTCTTGATAGTTGGACTTTTTTATTTCACGTTTGTGCACACATGCTGTTGAGTCTGTGAAAAAAGACTGAAGTTACTGAATTTTTATGCGTGTTGTATTACCTTGTGTCCCTAAGATGCACTTTTTGTGTTTTAATTAAGATGCAGCTAGTTGAGTGTTAAAGGGAATATTTACCTTTATTAAACTGTGATATTGTAAACTATCTCAGGCTCAAACTGCTCCATCTTTTCATTAAATGCATTTGAGAAGATGAAATTTTCCTCGATTTGGCTTGTCGTTGCGCGGTGATGGTGGGTCCCAGAGCCAGAGCAGTTGAGAAGCTCTGGTCTACAGCATATTTCTGAAATTTGCTGTTGATATTTGCAGTCCCTAGTTACCTTACAACTGACAATTGTGGGATCACATGATCGCAAATCCATCTTGCCTGGCCCCAAGTAAGGCATTTGAGTTATGTGAGGAACCACTGACAGCTACTTGTTTGTGACAACACAGAGTTTGTTCTGAACAACAATGGTGGCTCCTAAAGAGTTTTTCGAAGATGCTGCAATAGCATCAGAACTGGAGTATTTCATCATTGAAAGAAGAGCAGAGAACAGCACTGAAGGCTTTCGCTCCTCTCCCGACTGGTTTCTGCACAGATGGGTCATCCAATCACCTGGCAGGTATTTTTTAAAGTCTCCCTTCCCTTTCCCAAAAGGTTTTCAATGACTACTTCTCAGTGTTATCTCAAGAGGATGAATTTGAAGTTTTCAGTAGGTCACCTAAACTTTTCTTACATTGCTGGTTACGTGTCTACACACGTTTTAGCATACCTCCATGGAAGGAATTGCTATGAAACATAAGTAATCTTTATTGATGGTGAGTGTGGTCCTAGTGATAAAACATATTTATTTTTGCAGGGTTCTAGAATGACTGCATTGCCTTTGACTGAAGACACATAGCTTGCAGCCTTACACCAGGTTATCGGTTTTGGATCCTTACTGAACACAGTCAATTTGGACTTTTGCCTTGTAGTAGTTTGAGCTATTGGACAGAACTAAATGTTATTCCTTGTAAGACACCATGTTTCAGCCAAACATCTGTCTCAGCAGCAGAGAAGCAAGGGAAAACTGTACAGATGTGGCCTGCGAACATTGCTGATAAGATTTCTGGAGTATGGCTGTGGAGCAGAGCTGCAGTTTCAGGAACTAATAAGGCCTTGGATAAGCCTGAATCTGTATTTAGCTTGATTGTTGGCCATCTGTGCATAATATGAAAAATATTTGAAGGAGACTTTGGAGACAGTGAGAGAAATAATTAATTGCTTAAGAAAACAGGGACTTGCCAAGGACCATATAACAAGAGCCCTTGCTAAATGAAGCATCATAATGTAGGAATGTCCAACAACCCTGTCAACCAAAGCTCCTTCACCTTTCCTGAGCCAGCCCACATCAGGCTTATAAACAAACTGTTTGGAAGACAGCTCCTCAATTTTGGCTGCCGCTCCCGCTCTGCTTTATTTGCCCTGTAAACCAAAACACCAAAAACTTCAAACCCAATATGCATTGTTCAGAGTTCTGAGGCAGATGATTATTAAACCTCCAAGGCTCTGTCATGAGAGTATTGTACCAAGGTCAGCATTGGCATTAAGAAAAGCATCTTTTCCAATAAAACAGTGATTTGGAATTGCTTGGAATGGTAACAGTAGGCAATGGCTCAGTCACTGAACCTGCCCCTTTATTCATGATTTTTACAGTAACAAATCAGTTATTTGGCTTTAACGATGTCTGTTTAAGAATGTTTACAACCAAAGTATTGTACCAATACATAGAATAACATAGGCAGTGGCAGCTGAGCTGGTTTACAAGCATGCCAAAAGCAAACAGGCGGTGCTTCCAAGCACGTTGGGGCAATCATACAATGAAACAAAAGAAAGGCGTTTCATTTTTGGCTGATATTTAACTTCAGCAGCTCTTCTCCTTGGCATTTCCAGACTGATTTACAACTGTGCAACAGGTTCAGGCAAAAATGCCTCTGAACAGCACCATTGAAAGACCAAACATGTGTACTGCTGAGTGAAACATGCAGGTTCATTTTAATGCAAGAAAGAAAAAATAATCTCAAATTACAGCTAAACAGTCACTTAACTGTGTTTCTGAATACGTTGGCAGGGAGAAATTGGCAACGCAGCAACAGAATATTGATTCATATATGATCAACGCTGCCAAGTTTGAGTTTCCTGAGACACACTTGATGTCAGTCATCCTATCAAACCCGCCATGAATGAGAAAAGCTGTTGTGATTGGCCTGCCCAGGTCCTTCATGACTGGAAATCAATGTGAATGAGAGTGACCAGACCAGAACGAAGTCTGTTTGTTGTAAATTTACATTTGAAATGACTGAAACAACTTTTTACTGCAGTCAGAGAAAAATCTTAGTTACCATATTGTTAAATTTAACAAAGCTGAGCTTAACGGTAAACATCTACTCGTTCTAAAATATCATTTGTGATTTCTTATTCATCATAAAAAAACAGACTCATTCAATGATTTAACACTGGTAAATTCAATATTGATGGTCTGGCATAACAACATAGTTATTGAATTGATAATAGGTATTAAAACGCAGACTGAAGTAGTAGTAGTAGTACTGGTAGTAGTAGATCATACTGTATAATTCATTCTGTCATTTATAATACAGTTTGACTGTGAAACAGAGAAATGTGATGTGTTGTTACATCCATAGTCAGGATATTCAATGGACCAGGGTTTTTGTATAAGTATTCAGAGCCATTTGGATGTTTCCCACTTTGACTGGAGTCTCCCTGTGGTAAATTTAGTTGATTCGGCATGATTTGTAAAGGCACACACCTGTCTATATAAGTGCTGACAATGCACATCAGAGCAAGCCATGACGTCGAAGGAACTTCCTGCAGAGCTCAGAGACAGGATCGTGTTTGTTCATACATTCTCTGAACTGATTATAAGCAATGTAATTGACAATGAGCATATGTTAAAATGAGTAAAGCAGATTTGGGGAGGACCCATTCACTGGATCTCTGGAGGCCCAGTCAGGGTTCAGCTCTGTTACAATTCAGAATGACATTTTTCCTTGTAATTGACCAGATTTAATTTATGAGCAAGTGTTTAGTGAGTCAACACTAAATGCACTGTGCCATTGAATCATTTGGGTGTTGCCTGTGTTGTTTGACTAGCATTTGAACAGGGAAAGATTCAAAGATTTTCTCTGTTTGGGCAAAGATCAGTTTTCCATTAACTGTTTGTTGAGTTCCAAAGCAGAACAATCGGAAATATGAATAATCAAAAGGAAAGTTTTACCACCAACAGCTTGCTTTCGCTGGAAAAATACAGCTGCTCAGACACGAACTCAAACTCTGGTAACATGAACTGGGACATTTCTGGGGCGATCTTTTATGTTCTCCTGCATGGAGACTAAAGCCAGTGGTGGAATGGAACTAAGTACCATCAGTATTACTTTATACTTTATACATTTACTTGACAACTATAGCTACGTATTCCTTTACAGAAGACATTTGCACACAAAACATAAAATAGGTTACTAACAGATAACCAATGATATATAATAAACTACAGAAAAAAAGAGATAATTTCTATAAAAGTAAAATAGAAACAGAAATTACAGAAATTAAATTGACCTTTTCTCAACATGAATATCTAAAGGATCCTCTCTCTACATGGAAACGTGTTAATCATACTGTTCCCTGTCTCATGTTGTAATGCCACAAATTCCCGTCTATCTAATGCTAAACTCAAATTTGGCAAGGCATTACAGAAAACACTTTCCCCCCTTACCCTGTTTCCTAGCAGGTAAAGTGTTTCCCTGTCTGTGATGCATTGCATCTTGGGACACTGTCTATTAACAGCATATACTGCAGGGTTAACTGCACGTGGCACTGAGACAGAGTACGTTGTATAAGGCAGCGGTTCTCAACTGGTCTGGCTCTGGGAACAACCATCACCCCGTCATGACAAGACGAGACCCAAAACAAGGAAAATGTTCAACTTCTAAACTGTATTTAATGAAAAGATGGAGCAGACTGAGAGGAAAATGTTCCCTATTACACTGAAATAGCTGCAATTTGATTAATAAACAGAATGTGCATCTTAGATAACACAACATATCTTATTTAACAGACTCAACAGCTTTCATGCAAAGCTCAGTTAGCAGATGAAAACAAACTGTGACACAAAATGACCAAAAAGGCGCAAGATTTCCAAAAATTACCCCAAAAGGTGCAGAAATTCCTAAAAAAAGACACAACATTACCAAAAAATGACCCAAAATGACCAAAAAAAGACACATTACCAAAAACGACACAAAATTACCAAAAAAGGCACAAGATTTCCAAAAATGACCCAAAATGATCAGAAAAAGATGTTAAATGACAGAAAAAGGCACAAAAACCCTTAAAAAAAATTAGCAGGAAAAAACACAAGATTTCCAAAAAAGACAGAAAAGTGCAGAAATTCCTAAAAAAGAAAAGATACAAAATTACTAAAAAAAGACACAAAATTACCAAAAAAGACATGAAAACAAACAGAGAGAATAGACGGCATAAAAAAATCCCCTTCAAAATAAAACCACAGGATTTTTTTGCCCAGGTAAAGGCCCACGGCCCACTGAAAACAGGTCCGCGACCCACCAGTTCAGAATCACTGGTATAAGGCATACATACATGATGCCATTGACCTGTATATGATCACTCACTTCTGTCTATCTCTAATGTTAACATGCACAACAAATAGCTGCAGGGAGTACCATGACATAAACTGGCACCAACTCACATTTTTGGAGCCTTAGGCATACTAAAATGATCTAAAAATGACTTCTGGCCTTACTGCATTCAAGTATATCACAACAACACTATACATTTATATTTAATGGGCTAAATAAGTGTGTAAGACTTGACAATAAATGAGCTATAGACCTGTGCATTATGGGCAGAGCAGCAAGCGGACCAGAACCTGCTGTGGAGCGTTAAATTGGAGATTCATTTATGAGCTTTATAAATGTGGCTTGAGTAACCAGAACACTGGGCACTTTACCATTTCCTGTAGTAAGGGTTCTCTTGATCTTTATTGTAACACACTTTATGGTGTGGCCCACTGCAGAAAACACTAATGATTCCATGGGGAAAGCTAAATGGTTCTGAGTTATTTCCAAGGTTAGAAGGTAAAATCAGGCTGTTCAGTATTTTTGATACACCCATGTCTACTCATTCCATTTGGGTTTTCCTCTCTTCATACTGAGAAAAACATTCCCATGTCCTGAGTCTGCTTAAATAGGCCATTACATTCAATTCCAGTGTTTAACCCAACTCCCTTTACATTGAACGTGATTTATTCTAATAATTACATTGCATAGATGATGTCTGGGTCTTTACTAGACTGGAATCACCTCAATTACAAAGTGATTTCAGAGACCTATTTAGAGAGTTTTTTTTTAACCTTGAACTTTGTTTGAGCACCTTAGTTGTTGTTTTTTTCACCCTTTTACCAACAAGTCATGCAAATGAATAATCTAATTGAGTAGGATGACATGGCTCCACAAAATTATTTGTCTTTTTTCTTACACAACCTGTACATAAACACCTGGGTTAGAGAACGTTCGTCTTTACTAGACTGTCTCTGGAGCTTTCAACTGTATCTTACAGTCTTCTTCAGCCAATTAAGTTTTCTCCTGTTGGAGATGGTTGGACCAGCTGTTTGTTTTTAACTGAAATTTAGGAATGTTGAATTAATACATTCAAACAGATTGCACTGTATTAACCAGGGATGCACGATCCAACTTTTTCAGTCCGGATAACGATTCCAAAATCTTGGCTCGAGTGATACCGAGTATTGATCTGATACCAGTGTTTAATTAACAAGCTTTAAGCCTTACTGTGAGGAAACTTCTAGGACCATTCTTTTTATTCCCAGATGACTACCTGTTTGAGCTGTACCGTTTTTTCTTCACAAGCCATCGGATAGCCTATTTACATAACGTCATTCATCCTCACATCACCGACATCACCAATAGAGAAACAATAAAAATCACATTTTATGTGGTCTTCTTTATTTCCTACAATTACAAAAAAGCTGTTTTTTTTAAATAATTCACCTGTGGCCATGCACATACCTCTTACGTGTGTTTCAGGATTTCTATTTCCAGGTATGGCTTCTGAATCTGGCTATCCAAGTAACTCACCTCTTTATCCATTTAATTAATTTTCTGGATGAGATGCATTTTGTATAACTGATTTACTGGTAAGGGTATACATAAGGATGACATTATAGCATACAGTTGTTCATGAATTTGTTAGAATTAACTTCTAGCATTTACTGCATGTGAGGGACCAAGCAGTTAGGCAAGAGGAGTCACAGGTGAGTTTCAAAAATACCTAAAAAGTAAGCATTTACAACAACAAAATTTTTTTTTTAAAAAGTGGTCAACTAAACAGAACATAACTGAATCTACCAGAGACACAACCTATAACTTACCTAAGGAAGAACAAACAAAGGGGACCTATATAGGCTGGCTGATCAGCCCAGGTTTGACACACAGGGGGAAACCTAACAACCAAACATTACCAATTAAACTACAAATGGCAATCAAAACAAAATCCTTACTCAAACAAATGTCAACTTATTTAAACATTAACAAAAAATGGAATTACCTTAAGTAATGTAAATCAAGAAACAACCAACATTTCTAAACAATGAAAGAGGCTCCCCCATGACATGGCAAAGAGTGGTAGAGTCCAATTTGGCCACCAAGCCTATAAAAATGCTCCTGCTCCAGGTGTAACTTTTTTTTCCAGGCTGACAGCAAGGAGCTATTCAGGAGCGTGGAATCTCAGACACTGGTGAGCTGAAAGAAAGAAAAGTTTATGAACGGACTGTACAAAAGTAACTTAATGTGCACACTACAAAAAGATATAGTGTCAGTGTCAAACAATAATAATGTGTATATGAAAGAAAACCCATGTGTCCTGTAAATGAAATGTACTTGACTAAATGTTTGAAGCCATCCACGTATAATGTGTCCAAGAAATTGTTTTTTTATGAATTTTATTTAATTTATATTATTATATCAACTCAAGACAAACGTGGGTGCAAGAGGTTACCACTTCCGAAGATGGCTGTGTGGTCATCTGTGCTGTGGAAACTGATGGAGTTTCCTCTTCCTGCCAAGTTTTGCTATATTAGCAAGGACAATAATATCTGTCCATACTTCAGTTTTAGGCTACATGCCACATTCCATATTCCACACAAGAATATTCAGAATCAGTCAAATATAATATGTTACCTCTGTATGTCTCTCTGGGTCCCTTTATGTGGTAGCAGACAATGTGTCTTAATCATCTGCATTATCCTGGGAATATGAGCATTGTTTCAGTATACTTTAAGCTACTATTTGGCATAATATCTGGAGTAATGAGTAGTCTGCTTATAGCTACAAGGAGTTCTGTCATGGCATGAGGGTCCACAAGGCAGATAACACCATCAGAATATGAAGTCACTTGTATCCTAAGTGGTGATTGGCTCAGAAGATGAGCTTCCTCCAGGGATTGTTTCAGCCACTCAGGGCCTGCTCCTCTGGTCCTCCTCTGCCTTCGTTCTGTTGACTGAGGGGTCAGATGTTAATCTAAAAAGGAATATTTCATTAACAAAACAGGATAGGTGAGATTACATTAATGTGTGTGAAAACAGCATAATGTTGGGATAAAGCTACAAATGAAATACAGCTAAGAGCCTTACACCTCAGTCTTACCTGCTTCAACTATGTTCTTTCATTTCATTTTCAGCTGCTTCTACGTCTTTTGCCTGCAGGATTCCAACTAAATGACAAAGTTTAGGTTCAATATCATTTTTGAAAGCTTTCACCTGTGATTAAATCTGAAAGAACTTAACAAAATCCGCATCGACTCTTTGTCGTTCGAGCGAGACATCTGGATCAAAACGTTTGGTCTGGAAAGCTTTTTCAACTATTTTTCAATCCTTTTCCATTCTTGAGCTCAGGCTGACCACCAGACGTCCCAGATACAAATGCATTTCTTGAGCTCTTCCAACTCCTTCATGACTGGAGACTAGCTTCTCCAGCCATCCATGTAGTCAGTTTTGTTAATTTGCTTTTCCACCATGTTTTGCATACAGTTCTGCATTTTTCACCTTCAGATCATTTGCTAATGTCGAGTGGCTGAGTCTTTTGGTTTAATGTTAAATTGTCTCATGTTATCAGCCATAATCTTACTGAAATTATAACCGTTCAAGCCTTGAAGAAAACACTGATCATATTAATTAACTTGTAAGAGGACTAAAGTGGATACAGACATGGGACATCAGCAGTTACAATCAGGGAAACTGTGCAATCCTGAAACTCCTGAAAATGTAACGTTAACTTGCATATGAAGTGCATTTTGTCATTTAGTCATATAACCAAAGTTTTAGGATAAGCTATACAGGAGCCTTAGCTTGCTCAGATATAGCTAACATTAGCTTGCTAACAGCCAACTTGTCCTTTGGTAGACATAGAGGGCTAAATTAATCCTATGATATGCTTAAATAAATTTTTTAGCAAGAAACAGACATTTTGGTTTTCAGCCCATGGTTGTGTATTGCGGCACTGATTTTCCTCTCCTGGGGGCGTGGTCTTTGGAGTATGACGCGTGGTGCTCTGTCTCTATTGACATGCTAAAACCTTAGCAACCAATGTGATCCATGTAATGCTTGCGCAGGCTGCATCATAATCACTCTGGCCTATTTAGTGAGTGTTGATGCCCC
>CAFUXE010000645.1:85251-97339 GCA_903364295.1 Serranus cabrilla | reverse complement strand
TGTGTGTGTGTCCCTGGCTACTCAGTGAGTTGGTGACAGACTGATGAGTTCCTGGCTTCTAGAGAAACTGAGCAACAGGCTGTCCATCCGCTCAGCTCTCCTCCTTCCCCTGGACCAGCAGACGTCTTCCTGCATGACACACTAAATATGCCAACACACAAACAAAAACACACCCACACACCGCCATGTACTCCTGCTCAACATATACTGTAAGTGCACCATGACAAGTAAAAGAAGATCAGCCTACCTGTTCAGTTAAGACCCCTGTGAGTCCATCTTCTTCAACAGCTTTAAAGGTATAGTATGCAGGTTATTCCTCAAAACAATGCATAGGCTAACGGTGAGATAAACCTGTTCTTACATGATTACAGAGCAGGTCGTTAGTGGCACTTCTCTTGTTGCATTTCTCATTAAAATGCTCATTAAAAGTACCAAAAAAAATAAATTTTTAAGTTACCAAACCCTCCACATTTAGATGCTTTTATTTTGCCAGTGATTCACAATTCATAGCAATATCAGGGGCCGCAATCTATTCTATGTGAATTTACCCCTCTGTGCTGGTGCATCCCAGTGGCTTACAAGCAGAGCATAAACAGCAAAAGCTGAGTCCTTGTCACAAATTCACAAAGAATAAATAGCGGCCGCTGATAGCACCATTACATGCAACTGCTATCTGCCCTGTAATAAGCTCACAAAAAGTATTGCATTAATTATATGACAGTGCAAACATGTCCATAAAATTTTGAAGCTCAGCTTAATTCTACTCCTTTTTATGCATGATTGCAATAACCCAAAAGATAGAGTATAAGTGCGACAGAGGTGTGGGTTGTGAGGGTAAAAACCCTGAATATCTCCCAATCTGATGGGTACTTGGGTTGGGCTCACACTGTTTTTGTTGTTATTTAACCATACAGTAAATGTTTCTTCAGAGAAGAGAGCTACAGTGCATAAGGCACAACAGCCGATCTCTATTGATTGTTTAAATCTGTGAGTGAGATCAGTGTTTGTCTACATATCCAAAATAACCACCCCGTCCACTTTCACACAGTGAGCATATGTGAGCACATCAGCTGCTGACATCACATCGTCAGACTAAGCCAAAAACTGTATCCATTTATCAACCCAACTTCTGATGTATTTTTAAAAAAAATAACACGTAGGGGAGCTGAGAGGAGCGTTCTGTCACTGAATCCCAAAATAAGTCGATCTTGGAGTCGATCTTATATTCGTCCATATAAGTACGCTTCATTTACGACCAGCTCTCTGGAGGCTAATAATTTCACTCTAACAGCGTTAGTGCTAGTGTTGTGAACTGGACTGTTTTTGCAATGAGGCCCATTTCAATAGAAAGGGGGCAGATTTACACCAAATGCATACACATTACCTCATTTATATATGTGCATCTAGACAGCAGTAAGACGCAATGTGCTTGGCAGTGCAGTTAGGGGGTGCACTTCAATCTTTGCAGGTGCTTTGCACGTTTAGTTGCTGTAGCCTCACAATCCATCTGGGAAATTCACCGCACAGCTGCAGGATATAGTTATTAACCAAACCCCCGGTAACAATAATCTGATTTAACAAAAATATGGCAAGTGACTTTATTTTTGTGGGAGGTGCTGTTACCTGGTGAACAACAGGATTTCAGCATCTGTTATTGTATCATGGCTACTATCCTGATACTGATGAGTGCATAGAGCTGAGCAGTATAACAGCAACATGAAGAGAACAGGTATGTTGCCAGTCGGTTGATATTAATGCTAAGAAATAAATATTTGCACACTTACAATTACAACCCAGCCTGTTCACCTGGCAGCCCACAGGCCAACTCCAACCAGCGGATCATTTTTGTTTGCAAATGAATAAGCCGTACAAACAGAGAGGGTCAATTATAAAGATTGTAGTATTGATAAGCTCCAACGTTACTTGTTTGGTGAAATGTATTAAAATGTTGCAGCGTTTTTTCGGTTTCAGGGCACACACACACACACAAACATATATGTGGACGGCCCCTCATTGCTGTTTTCTGTTTCTAGTGAAATATTATTTGCTGTTTTTTAAAAACAAATTATTAAATAATGAAAAAACTGAATAAGAGTATCAAGATCAATAAAGAACCAAACCATTATGGAGTATTAGTATCAGTACTAGAATGGATTAAATCATAATAAGACCCGCTATAATTTTTAGTGAAAATGTGTCATTTGGTCATTTTATTACAATTCTAATTTGATGTAGAGTTGAAAAGTTTGAAAAAGTCCTCTGTCATGTCCAGCTGTAGCACACTTACACAAACAGGAAATTGGGACTTCATCATTATCACTGTCCTGATCAGCACTGGACACTGAGACAGACTCACACACAGCCATACTTCAAGTAAAAATAGTTTATTTATAAATGATTATTTATTTTGAAAATAAGTTTAAGAAATCCAGTGATATATGTCGATAATCAATCAGATTAAAGTGCAAAAATACATTTTGATATAATGCATCTGTACAAAAATAACATTAGGATGTGATATTGAAAAGGAGGAAAATGTGTTACATGGCTTTGATCATTCTCAGTTGTAAAAAAAAGATTGCATAAGAGTTGTGTCCCTTTTCTAGTCTTTGGATTATAAACTTCTGAGCCGCTTCAAGATTTAATTTCACATGTCACACATCATTGACAAGTCATGCTCTGATAACTAAGCATACACGGATTTCTGCGTGATTCCTTTAATAAGTTTGCTGGTGAAATATTGTTCATTGAGTTTCTGCCTCCAACAGCTGAGATGAAGAAGTCTTTGGTTGCTCTGTGGCTGTTGTCTTTGGTCGTTTTGTTCCAGTGTCCCCGTCCCCTCCCTGCTGGCAGGTTTGAATCACTTGATCTTGGCTGGCTTCAGTTCCTTGACCTGCATGTGTAATGTTTTGTGGACAGCCAGAGTCCTGGATTGACAGAAGCCCTTCCCACACTCCTGACATTTGAAGGGCTTTTCTTTGGAATGAATGTACCTGCAAGGAGGACACAGCAGAGCAGACAGTTAGAACTGAGGAGCCTCATCATTACTACATGGGTCAACATGCAAGTTCATTAGTTCTGATATATCAGGGGTGTCAAACTGATCCAGGAAAGGGCCGAGTGGCTGCAGGTTTTTGTTCCAACCAAGCACGAGCACAGGTGATACTGATAATTAATCAACTGATTGAAGACAGCTGCAGGTGATTTGATTGATTTGATTCAGGTGTGTTTCCTCTTGGTTGGAACAAAAACCAGCAGCCCCTCGGCCCTTTCCTGGATCAGTTTGACACCCCTGTCATATATCATAGAACAGGTTGCATTTGTGTTGTAGCATTTCCTGACAGTCCATGGGCTATTGCTGCCTTTCCTCTGACCAGTGGCCCTGTGTGGCTGTCTCTGCGTCCCACTCACTTTGAGACAGTTTTGTCCCCACACTCCAGGACGCTTCCCACTGAAAAGTGTCTGTGAGCTGCACTTTATCGGATGTGCTGAAGTTGACAATAAGCCACACAATGGTGAGATTTACGCCCGTTTTCAGGCAGTTTCAGCTTTTCACTCCGATGAAAAGCAGCACACTGACGCTTCTTTAAACTTTGTCTCAGAGAGCCAAAACAGGTCCTGTCCTGTGTCCTTCAGTGTCTACCAGTTCAGTTCACACATTGATTATACCTCAAGTGGACATTTTATTTGCAGTAGAAGGTAAAACACAACATATATGAGGAGGACACTGGACATAAATCACAACGGGAACATCAAACTAGCAAATCAAAGTTAAAACTTCACCCAGTGGGACCTGTGTGTCCGCCCAGAGACACACAAGGAAGGAGACAGAATTTCTCCAAGAGTGGCTGTTCACAGCTGGCTTAGATCCACAAAACTTCAGAGATCACAGATATCAGTTGCTGTGTGTCAATTATTTTACTGGCTGCTTTTGTTTTGTACTTCATGCTTCAAATGGACTCAATAAATCATGTGACAATGACAATACAGACTATAGGGCAGGTTGGTTTTCTCTTAACATATTCCAACTTTATTGTCATTACACTTTTTATTCTTAATTCAACTTGTCTTTCAGATCACAGGTGTGTAGAATATGTTTTAAATAAATGATCAGACGGTTAAGAACATGGAAAAAAGTTTAAAGGTTCAAATACAATTGAATGTATCTTTGATCTGAAGAGGTTATTTCCCCAAACAAAGACACAGCAGTGGACAGAAGAGTAAATCATGTCCACCTGTTGGCTCAGCAGAGACAACAATAATAATAACAGCAATGTCTGAGAGCCTTACATGAATCATATTTCATTATATCTGAGATTTTAACTTGTCGCCTGCTGCCTGAATGTTGTGGTTTCTTTTCCTCAAAAATCGATTCACCAAATTTCACATCAAGTAAAGCCCCTCCACCCCCCAACCCCAGTACACATTCAACATCTTGTGTCTTCTTGTAACACCGATAACATTGTATTGAAAAACCCACCAAAGGCCCTGTTCACACCTGCTATTATCATGCATCCTGAGTGATCTGATCACACAAAAGCTGTCACTCAAGACACATGTGAAAACACATTTTAATGCCAGGTGTGAACAGACATGGTTAAAGCTGTCCACATGTGATCTGATTAGGTCTGAACAGCCTCGAATGAAGTAGCTTTTACTCTTCTCTTACTTGAACAAATATAATGGAAGACGTGTTTAAACGTCCACTGGGCGGAAACCCCACTGGAGAATGAACACACAAGTTTGTAAATTTGGTAGGAACATGACTGAGGAGAGGGGTGACACGCGGTTAACTATACAAATGTTGATAACAGCCCAGAAGTCGTCGTATAACGACTGAAAAAGGAGCTTGAGATTACAATAACCAGCAAAATGCTGCATTAAGAGGGCACACCTGTCAGGGAACAGTCCTTTATCCAGGCAGCAGACACTGGGACCTAACAGACCTTAATTAAATCTGGTTCTCACCTGTGGTCCCGGAGGTGGTCCTGTCTTCTGAAGGCTTTGTGGCAGATATCGCAGGTATACGGCCTCTCGTCTGTGTGCGTCCTCTCGTGAATCAAAAGGTTGTAAGATTTGGTAAAATGGCGGCCACAGAACTTGCAGACAAACTCTTTCTTGGTCTTGGAGGGCAGTCTGCCTCGACTGGACTTGCGCTCTGGAGAGGAGAGTTTGGTCACATCCAGGAGGCATCCAAGGCCGGCTGAGTTCGGATGGTGAGATGAGGCCTGCGCTGCAGCTGCTGCGGCAGCGGCGGCGGCGGCGCCCGTCATGCTCAGGTCTTCGGCCTTTAGATGATCTTCCTGGGTGGCTGCTGCTGCGAGGTTGGCAAAGTCAAAGCGGGGCTTGTTCTTGGAGCTCTGCAGCAGCCCTGCTGAGTCCTGCTTGGGGTGCAAGAGGTGAGGGAACATGGGGATGGAGGCCATGGAGGAGAACTGGCCAGGCAACTTGGAGATAGTGCAGCGGGGCAAGGCCAAAGGTGGGTAACCAAGGGTCCACTGGTGGAGGTGGATGGCGTGTAAGGCACTGAAGCTGTAGATGCTGTGAAAATGGTCTGCTGGCAGCTGGAGGCCTGTGGAACTCTGGAGGAGGGAGTAGTTAGCCAGCTGTAGGGACGGGTGGAGAGGGACCGGTGCTGGCAGAGTCTTGCTGCCCATGGCTGCTACACACAATCCAACGGGCCCTCTGCTGGAGACAGAAAACATGAGCAGATGAAAATATGCAACTTTTGAGCCAAGTCACATTGATTTATTTCTATTGCTTTCATCGAAGTCTAAGAGGACCAGGTGGTCTGAGACATCAGCCCCTTTTGCACAGCCTCTCATTCCACCTCGCTGTTCTGTACAAGTTTAAGATAAGAGAAGATAAGATAATCCTTTATTTGTCCCACAATGGGGACATTTGCAGTGTTACAGCAGCAAAGGGTACAGAATATAGAATTGCCAGCATAAAGTGAAACAATAAATTAAATAGAAAAGAAAAAAGTAGAGCTAGAAAAAACTTGCAATGCAAAGATATCACAATATGGATAATTGGAATAAAAGATTCCAATTCCAGGAACACAGGCATGCACACAGTGCACATAAAGTAGAACATATTATAATAAAAAGTGTTATGGTGAACGTTAGTTACACCAGAACCATTATTGCACAACGGTCAGAGTGAATAGTCCGGTTATTGGTGAGTGATTTTATGATTTACTTGGAGCAGGCTTGGTTGGTTTAGGGCATGGATGGGGGTGGCAGAGTGGTCTCTTCGTTAATTATAGAGCTGATTCCACATCTGTGTTAAAGGGACAGCCAGCATGGCAGGACACACACACAGACAAGATGCTGAAGGTGTTGTGTTACATGTCCAATCTTGCTCCCTGAATGTGCTGGCATTGGGGCAACAATATGACACTGTTGTTTGGGTCCATATTAAAAAGCAAACTAGTGTGAAAAACAATGAAAAAGTCTGTGTGCAAGTGGTCACAGTGTAGCCAGATCAGCCAGACCTCAGATGACTCCTCTACACACACACAACGACTGTAAAGCAACAGACATTTAGTCCGTCCTATTCCTCCCATTTCTCCCGTCAGTGTGTACAGGTGCAAACTTTCAGCTGTGGAAAATGACTAAGAGCTTTAACTTTATAAGGGAAACATCAGTTTAAAGGGATTGTTCAGATATTCAGTGCAAAACTGTAGTCGAGGTGGCTTAAAGGCTGAGCTGTGTTTGTCACTTCTGCCACAATCTGTATTAAATAAAGTCATAATTGTATGTAATAAAAGTATGAATTGTTGGGCTTTGGAGGTGTTGATTGAAATCATATAAAGGCCAAACATGTTTTAAAAATATAACAATGCCTCTCTGACCTGGAAATGTTATTCTTGTAAAAAAAAATGTTTTAAGTGTCAGTGCATTTGTCTGGTATTTAAACAGTGAGATTACAAAAACTCTTTTTCTACTAGTGAAAATAATAATCAATCAGGTATCAAACCATCGCTGTGTCTGTGTGCTCAGTGTGCCAACACTAAATAATTGGCAGCATTAACAGACACACACACACACACACTCTGTCTGGTGTGTGTGTTTCCTGCCTGGGGGTGTTCACTGCAGATAAACACAATGACAGTGTTGAGCCACAGAAATAGCTGAGAGCTGTTGAATCAGGTTTGATAGCAGGGATAACAATAGACAATAATGTATCTTTGTGTGAGTCAGACGCTGATGGACAGGAGCCACAGCACACTCCTCTCACCTCATCCCGTCTTTCACTCCACTGACGCTTTTCACTGACTTTTGATTTCAGAAAAAAATCCACATTATTCCTGTGCTTAAGCACAGTTTTAGATGACTTTACATTTCCATTTTAAACGACCAGATACCTTTCACTCCTCTGGATTTATCATACAGCTATCAACACTGTTGTACAATGGCTTTTTCGACTTTCAGAACATTTTTCTTTTACTTTGGTAAAAAGTTTACTTGTAATGGAGTATTTTTTACATCTTCTACAACTGCTTACTACTGCAGATAAAGGACGATTAAAGATCCAGTGTTCATGCAAAATATATGATGATGTAAAAAAAACAAAAAAAAACAGAAATATTAGAAATAGAACCACTGTGACATGGGCGATTTTTGAAAATGACTGCTTTTGATAGTGACGTATATTTTTCCGTGTAAGTGTATCTTGTGTCCTGCAGTAAAATCTGACGATTCAAATGTCTTTGCTTCTTTCACCACTTAGTCAAACATCACATCAGTAATCAGAACCCCAATACACCTCAGCTTTGTGTGTCTGTGGAGGACAAAATCAGGACAAACCCACAGTGTCCAAACATGTCCACCTGAATATGACCTGTCATATTATGGGATTGTGCAGCTGTTGCAAACATTTATTTTCCAACAGCTTATTTTCCGACTTTTATTTTATTATATTATAGCACTGTGTTTTTTAAAATACAAAAACTACAATTACAATTAATATTAGATCGATAATAATAACAAGAATATAATTTTTTTCTTAAACATCAAACATTTACTCTTCATTTTGTCTGTCATAAAACTGTCGTCCGTCAGGAGTTGCGTTATGTTAAAGAAATATGCATCGTATTGGAAATCCAGAAATAACTTTTCTCATGTGATCACCAGCTGTGCTGCTTTCACAAACATTTATATTAACATAATAAAGTCATTACTTCTGATATATTATAGTCCTGCAGTGGAGGTGAAGGAATGTTATTGTCCCGGCAGAGAGCGGAGGGGACATTCTGGAGCTTTATCCACTTATTAGAGATTTGAAAAAAAAATGTAGTCAAAAAGAGAAACAGAAGTGCCTAAAGCTCGTCCAACACGGTGCACTCATGTGGTTGTAATGAGGAGCAGTGGAGCTCAAACTGCCCCCTGTGGTCTGTTCCTTTCTGATCATGACGCAGAAGTAATTGACTTATACTTAGGAGGTCATTAGAGGAGATAAGTGCTGTGCTGCTGAGCGTCTCCTCACCTTTAACCCTTTGATGTCTGCATACCAGGGGCCTCCACATCCAAACAACCATGTGGCCCTCTGTGAGATTCAGCGCCTCAGAGGGGCCTCATTGTGAAGACCGAGACGCTGCTTCTCACCTCCGTGTAAACGCAATCAGGCTGGGTGTGGTACACGCATCGGGATCCAGAAATGATCAATGCGTGTGAACTTTTTTCTCCCTATACGGAACTAAGCAAGTCCAACTCTGTCCAAACTACACACTGTGCTGGTGAAGTTTATTTGGCGATTAAAACTGTACACACTGTGGCTATTTTCTCACACTCACTATGTTGAAATTGTGCTACTTTTATGCCTATAAAATAATAAATAAATGAATTATTAAATGCAAATGAATTAAGGCTGTAGTAAAAAAAATCAATGGGGAAATAATAATAAATAATTCCACCACTCCGAAAAACTAGCAAAAAATATACTCAAGGAATAAAACCGAATTCAAGCTATAATATTTAGTTCTGCTTATAAATGATACATTTAGTGTTTCTGGAGTTAAGGATTTGAATTGTGTGTCAGAAAACAGAATTAGCAGCAGTAAGTTTGTTTTTTTCATGCATCTTTAGACCTGAAGACTTTGGACACCCCGGGTGTTTGTTGAAAAGAAAATCTTAAAACACAAACTAGTAACGACAGTCACTGAAAGTGTCAGTAGCATCGCTACAGGAATGGAGAGGATGAGATGTAACTCCTTATTCCAGTGTTCCATCCAGGTTTAACATTAAATAAGTTGTGTTTGCTCTGTATTACATTCAAAACTCAGCGAGACAGCGAGAGACACACCTCACGTAGTATAATGTCTCTTCGTATTTGTACCTCGGCAGTTATAAAAACATGGGTCACTGGGGTGTGGCTCTCCTAATATATGAAATTATCTACAGCTGCTAGAGGGTTGCAGGCAGCTTCACAATAAAAGTCAATTTTTTTTCTTAAGAAAATCAAGTTTTGTTTAGTTTTAACTCTGGAGCAGCAGCCTGCGTTTCTGTTGTCTTTTAAGAAGTTGATTTTGACTGGAAACAGGTTGAAATGTTCTTACTGACTTTATGAAATCAGATAAGTTTGACCTCATATGGTATGTTATTATCATGTTCAAAAAAATTAATGTACATGAACTGTTGAGTGCTGGAAGAATTTACCCAAATATCTGAACTACAGTAATCTAAAGTGCTACATTTATCTGACAGCTCTATTTTAAAGAAATGTTATTCATATGCATTAATTAAATCATCTTACCATTTAAATATGTTCAAAATAACCTGCATGCATTAATACATTATTTTAAATGGACATAAACTTTCAACTCATATTTCAATCCGAGTAAAATTAGTTCAGGATGTGTGGCCCAAACACCTGACGAATAACATTTTAAGTGGCATGAGAGTCCACGCGCGGCCCGCTGCAGGACAGGGACAAGTGTCAAAGTTGGAATCATGTGTCTGAGCTGAGTAGCAGTTCTGGTCTGCAAAGAACTCATCAAAACGCCTGAGCAGTTCAAAAACTATGTATCAGAATGAATATTAATAAGAAACACATGCAGGTGATTATCACAGCCGGAACCTGGAGTTTTGCTTGTATGTAGCCAAAGGAAGGAATCTATCTATACATTAATTCCCAGACAGAACAGAGAACAATGCAGATAAACATTTACTGCTCCTATAAATTAATCACTTTCAGTACAGTGCAATACTTTACAAGACACTATAATATTGTAAATACTGTATAATAATTTACAATACACCACAATACTGTAAAATACTGTACAATATTTTATAATACTGTACAATACTGTGACAACAATCAATGTTGTCAGTGAACATAAAAAGGCAGCGCAGTAAATTAAGAGTTTAAACACCTGTTGCACAATCATCCTTGAACATGTTGAACTGTTTTCTAGGTTCTATTCTGTGCACATCATTCAACATGAATAACAGCCACACAATCATTTTCAATTTGAAAATAAATCAAAGTGAAAACATACCCTTAAGAAGTCTGTTTAAAAGGTCCGCGTGCAGCTCGGAGGTCCCGCCGAATCTTTTAGTGTGTTTATCTGGGTGGAGAGTTAATGAGACGGCCGCAGCGACAGCATGTTCCTCCGCTGATGCGGCTCTCCTCCGGTCTGAGCTCCGAGGCCGGCAACAGCACTGTTGTGCGCTGTGCGCTGTCGCCGCCTCTTTATTGCAGGGCAGAGCGGGACTCCTGCAGGCGCGTCACTCAGCCAGCCCACAAACGCTGCTGTATGAGCGGCGGCGGCGGGGGGGTGCCAGGCGTGTCGGAACCGGGTCGGATATATGGAGTGTGGTGCGTGAAGTATGCATTCATTTTTTAACAAGAAAACATAAGTCGACAACTTTCTGACATTTAAGCTGTGAAGCTTGTATGAAAAGGCGCGAGGCCAGTGATCCGCTTACTCACTGGTCAGTGCGCCCTTTCAGTTAGATGGGCTTTGTCCTGCTGTGGTCAGAAGTTATAGACTGTTACATTACATGTTGTCCATGCATTAAGTGGGGGAAGCCATTGGCTGCCCTGTGATGGCATGTGGGCACCACAGATCAGCACGTGAGCCCTCTGCACATCCAAACCGTTGATTTACAGCCAGAAGAAGAAATCGTATTGATCCCCGAGGTTTTGTATTTTATCTTGCCTTATATAGTATAACTAAACTCGCTAAAACGATCTGTTGTTTCAGACTGCAGAACACGCACGTGCACGTGTTGCTGGAAAGATGATGGGATAAAAAAAAACATTTGAATCTTTCACGAGTTACACAAAATTCACATGTGATGAAATGTCATATATCACATGTCAACTAGTCCTTTTAACTATAATGATACAGTTGCATTCTTATTTACTGTAATTTGAGTAAACAAACTTGAATTGCTCCACCAGTTATCATGAAGTGTGCATTCATGTAACTCTTGTATGAAAACAGAAGAATGACGCAGAGTCTACTTGTTGGTGGATGTGAATTATGAGCAGTTCATCATGAAAACATCTGAGGAAAGTCAAATATAATTCTGCAAAAATAAATGTATATACTGTAAATATTGTCATACCAAGTAATGTCTTTAGAGGATCTGAGCCCAGGTTACATTCAGTGTGTGCAGGAAGCTGTGCAGGATCATAGCTGTGATGTTCAGCAGCAGCTGAGGGGGAAAACCTCGTTTCACTGAACATAATCTGCCATCTGCTGGACAACTTTCTGTTTTGAACAAATCAACTTCATGTTTTGACGATCAGTGTGTGAACCTCAGCAAACTAATGAGGAAAGATGAACTATCTATGTCTTCATCGAAGAAGTGTAAAAGTGACAAAGTGATTCTGCATCACATGACTGAAAATGACAGGAACTGGATTATTTTGGGTGAGTGTGTCCTGTGCATAAACTAGGAGACACTTGGCAGAACTTGTTCGTATTGCACAACAGTTTATATGAGCAGCCATAACAGTCCATCAGAGAATGTGATAACCCTCCTACTCTGAGCGATGAAACACAGCAGCCAGACTTAATTTACAGTGTGAAGAATGGCACACACACACACACACACACACACACACACACACACAC
>CAFUXE010000645.1:32567-50889 GCA_903364295.1 Serranus cabrilla | reverse complement strand
ATATAAGATCCATAGCTCTTTAATCAAACCTATACTTGAAAATAGCTTGAACATTACATCACAGTGACTCAGAAGCAGCTTTTTAAATAAACATTTGATAAAATTCTATTCTTGGGGGGAATAAACTCAAACAGCTTTAATACTTCAGTTTTATGTGTGTGTGAATAAATTCAGCACACACTGCAGGTTGCACTTTGGTAGTGTATCCACTAGACGGTGGTGTTGTCTTGCTCGTCGCATTATGTGAGGTTCAGCTTTATTGTACAAGAGGGGACACAGTGCAATGTTGCTTAGTAAAAAAAAAAAACACCACAGAGATCATCACACATAACAAAAAACATCACCATCATCGACAAGAACCTGAGAAGTGTCGACATGGTGTGATTCTTCACAAGCACAAACATAAATACAAAAGAAAAAGGCTGTTAAGGACTTGGTGCTTAATAGTCTTTGAATTTAATTTCAGAATATAATTAATAGGATGCACATTCCTACAGGTGGTGGTCATTGAAGTAAAATATAAAAAGTATGGGTGATACAACACAATCCTGTAGAACCTCTGACAGTGTTCTATTGACCTTCACTGATTGTGTCCAGTCAATTAAAAAACAAAAAACATTTGATTAAACTAGTATTAACACTCATGTCTTGGCTTCTCTCAAAGCACATGGGTTTACATTAAAAGCTGAACTAAAATCAACAAATACAATTCTTGCAAAAGTGTTTTCAAGGTGCTTGGAAAGTGCAGGAGACAGAGATTTGCATCATCAGTGTAGCTTTCTTGCTTACGGGCAGACTGGTACACATCTAACATTGACTCATCATCAAAACATTTCATCACATTCGAGGTTATCTATGGGACGAAAGTCATTATTATTCGATGGAACAGGTTTTTTTGGTTATATTTGATTTCTTCTGAGTGTTCAGTGACTGTTGGATTATAGAGCACCGTGCTATTGTTTATTCTTCTGCACAGCTTTTGGGCAGAAAAGCTAGATGGCCTGTGTGCATTCTACTGAATAAACGCTGGATGCTATGTGGGTCCACTTCCAGGTAGCAGGTGGCTTAAGCTGCAGCGACAGAAAAGTTTTGGGGGTCTAATCTCAGGTGAAAGTTATTCAACTCGTTTAATTTCTCTTGCTCATCCAGTGTGAGGATTTGTTTTTCTCAAGGTTCTTATTTAGTGACTGATTTGACCGTGTCCCAAAGTTTTTTAGCATTCCATGTTTGGAAATTCTGTTCCATCCCGTGTTGATTCTTCACAATAGTTAGTGGCCCACAAAGAACTTAAACAACTCCTGACAGTCCTGCTTTGTCCTTGCTTCTAAAGGCTTTTCCCTTTTTATACAGGTATTGATTTATTTTGTAGTACTAGGCTTATTGTTAGGGTAGACTACAATGTCCTTCTTGACCACCACATTGTCAAAAAGTATGAAAATTATTGATGGCAGTGGTTATTTGTTGGTTCGGCGGCGGAGACGTTTCCTGATGCCTCCCCGCCTGCCTAACTTGCAACGGCTGTGGGCAGGTTTTCTGGTGGTGTACACTGAAGTGGTCAGAGGGAAAGCAATAATAACATGACACAATCCATGTTTCCACTGCATGGCTGTTGCAGGACAGGGGATTAAGTGTTCTTTGATAACAATCAGGACCAGAAATATACAGTGATTCAGATGGCGAAGTCCTTTATATGGCAAAGCTTGCCAGATGTCAGTTTCAAACATACAATCACAAGCACAGAACACTTTCAAGGGTGTTTTGCCGAATGATTGACTTGCTAGAAATCACTTAAAACAAGCAACACAGCAGTTTTATACTATAGTATACTATAGTACTGTTTTTGGTAATGAGAATTTAATCATAAACTTTGTTCAGGTCTAAGGTCTCTTGTAACTTGGCCCTGTTAACTGATTCTCAACACTGTTTTCATCTTGTCTCTTAAAAACAAGCCCCAACATTTTTTGAATGAGGCAGAAAATATCCCAATGCTACCTGGCTGCAGTCCTTATTCTTTGCCAAGAGTGTTGGGTGGAAAATCTTAGTTAGTTGCATTGTGTTTGTGGTTATTTTATACTTGTTCAAAATTGCATTTTCTGATAGGGCTTTTTCCTAACCAAGTAACATTGCAGTGCGATCAGACGTAATCATAACTTAAACTCTAAAAAGACAACTGCTAAAGTACGTCTTTTCAAATTTAAATTTGTAACGGCTTCCTTGACCAACTGATTTGCTAATGCGTGATCAAAGCCTTGAAATTTGACGGCCTCTCACATATTCTAATGCCAACATGTAAAGGATAAGGTTTCTTGTATCTTTTATTTAAGGCATCATATGTTGAGAGTCGTCTTTTAAATTATGTGGTAATTTCCATTGACACATCAATGTGCTCACACATAAAAAGCTAACCAAGACCCAGGTGCAGCCAAGATCCATGGAAACCTGCAGGACGAGAAAAAGGAAGAGGAGGAAAGAGAAGCTCAGTGCATCATTTGTCCCCTGGCAGTTTAGGCCTATAGCAGCACAACTAGGAGCTGGTCCAAGACAGGCCTGAGCCAGCCCTAACTATAAGCTTTGTCAAAAAGGAAGGTCTTAAGTTTACTCTTAAAGGTAGAGAGGGTGTCCAGGAAGATGATTCCACAGAAGAGGAGCTTGATAACTGAAGGCTCTGGCTCCCATTCTGGTTTTGGAGACTTTAGGAACTAGCAGTAACCCTGTGTTTTAGGAGCGCAGTGTTCTAGTTGGGTAATAAGGTACTATGAGCTCTTTGAGATATGATGGTGCCTGACCATTCAGAGCTTTGTAGGTTAGGAGGAGAATTTTGAACTCTATTCTTGATTTTACAGGGAGCCATTGCAGAGAGGCCAATATAGGAGTAATGTGATCTCTTTTCTTAGTTCCTGTCAGTACATGTGCTGCAGCATTCTGGATCAGCTGGAGACTCTTTATAGACTTAGTAGGACAGCCTGATAACAAAGAATTACAATAGTCCAGCCTGAAAGTAACAAATGCATAGTTGTTCTGTATCTTTTTGAGAAAGAATGGGCAGTGCTTAACATTTGTTTTATGGGGAGTTGAAGGACATGTCTTGATCAATGATAACACCCAAATTCCTGATGGTAGTGCTGGAGGCCACATTAATGCCAGTTATTAAGTGATGATCAAATAAAAGGATTCTGTGGAAAATCCGTTAAATGTTCAATTCCAATACCAGAACAAGGTCAAGGATATTGTTAAAACAGTGAGTAGGTTTATGTACACACGGACAGAAACCAATGAAGTTTAATCGTGAGATAAATGCAGTGCTATTATTGAATATTATATTATATATAACAATAATGATCTCCTGGAGAGATCACATTACTAACCAGGAGGTGATGAGAAGGGCAGGTGTAGCAGCACTGTCTGACATTGTCACCAAAAGGAGAAGGAGGATGACGGGGCACATACTCCGACTGCCAAGAGGGAGACCGGCAAGTGTGGCAATGGACTGGATGCCAGAAGGTGGAAGGAGGAAGAGAGGGAGGCCGAAGAAGACGTGGAGACAGACAGCCAAGGAAGAACTGACCGAGATGGGTGTCAGCTGGCAAGGAGCAAAAAGAGGCGCCAGAGACCGGACCAAATGGAGGCGACTCGTCGCCCAATGTTCCAATAGGAACGGGAGGAACTAAGTCTAAGTCTAACAATAATGACTGATTTGAGGACTAGACTTGATAAAAACTCAGAGAATTTGGATAAAAAGTCTGAGTAAGGACCAGGAGCGTGATACCCTACAACAAATAGAACTGGCTGTAATGTTTTTTCAAGTTGGATGTGAAAGACTAAGAATGGCTTTCAAATGAAATAAAATCTAATTTAGGTTTAGGATTAATTGATAGACTTGAGTCATAGCCTCCCCGGCTGGAGCCTTGAGGAATATGAGTATTAATATCACTGGGGGGCGGATTAATTAATTGATAGAAAAACAAAAACCATTACTTAGCATTTGATCTTAGGTCAGATGTAGGTGTAAAAACAGCTTAATGAAATAATATAATGTGTCATATCTTTTAAAAGCTTTAAAAGATATGACACATTACACATATTTTAAAAAGCACATGTTTTCTGCTTAGCTGTACAAGTGTGACTAATATTAGACCCGGCCTTAAGGGTTAAGCACTACTGACCAAGACAGACTTCTCAAAAATAATGCCCAAACTATTACTATTTATTAGTGCTCATACATTCACTGGCACCCAAAACAGCCCAAGACAGCCACACAGTTTGACAAAACAGAACATCATCCATAGCGAGGGGGTGAACCCTTTGTCTTGACTTAGGTGTTCTCCAATACCTTAGTAAAAGTTGATTAGATATATTGTGAATGTGGCCCCTAATGTCTGAAGGGGTTCAAATGCAATCAAAATACAGAAATGTATGTTTAAAATTTCAAAAAGTCCAGATAAGTAAACATTTTAAAATACACTACCTAATGGGTAACATGGGAATGAAGAACTGAGGATAATGTAGGTTTGCATTTGACATCTAAGTTCAACTGCCCAGTCAAAAGCTGAGGTGGGGGGAGTAACCAAGATAGCACCCAGAGAGTTGAACTGGAAACCCAAAGTACCAAAAGGATATTTTTGGACTTTTTTCATTCTTCCTCTCTCCATTTTCACCACTCATACAGTACATCAATTAACTCAGAGTACAGCATAACTGATAACTTCATAGACAGCTTGCTATATTGGCTACCTACCTCACACAGCAGTGGGATGCAGGGTTGCACCTCAGTCACCATTAATTTAATGCTGATTATGTCGGCAAAATCCTTCGGCAGTACGACCGTCCAATCACAGACTAGAGGGCACTTTATAACACGTTTGGCCTCCTAAGAGGACACTTTAGAGCAGACAACTATATACATAATAAAATAAGATAAATAAGTATGTAAGAAATAAACTTTTCTTGCTATGTGTCATCAGACAGTATAACACTGAGCTTGGGAATCTTTAATAACTGCAGAATCATCCACAATTTATAGGTCAATTCTCCTGGCTTATGCTGATACACAATTCTGGTGTCTGTATTTGCATTTCTGTGTATGCAGGTGTATAGTAACACAAGTTTCTGAGCCGGTTGCAGTTTTCGGCTGGGTGGAAATATAAGATATAAAACTTCAGTCACTTTCAGAAGTGCTTAAACAGATCGCAATGTGGGAACTGTAAAGCAGTGTGAAGATCTGTACTTGAGAAATACACATACATACACACACACGCACGCACACACACACACACACGTGTTCTCAGTCAAAAAAGGAAGTCAGGAAGAACTTTCATTTGAAAGAGAAACAGTCTCAACATCTGGAAGCTCTTTCACCCCTTGACCCCATCCTCCGCTCCATTCCTTTTCCATGCCTCCTCCACCTCAATCCAGGTCTTCTAGGCCTGTGTCTGGAAGTAGTTAAGTATACACCAGTATATATATATGTGTGCTGATGGGTCTGTTCATATTGGTATAGGTAGAAACAACTTGTGTCCTCCAAACATAGAAACAAAGTGGTTAGGGGTGGTGCTGCAGTCCAATCAAAACTGATATTTTCATATAATTTTCAATTTATGAGGCAAATTGTGCAAGACTAATGTTAGACTGTGCTCTAGCATCGGACAAAATGTGAGCTTTGTCAACCAAGTGTGCTAATTTTAGCTCACAGTTTTGCCTGGCATAAGACTATCCCAGGCTAGCCTCTCCTGGTCTCCAAGTTCTCCAAAGACCCACAATGACATTGATCTGCTCTGCTGGACTGTTCTGTGCTGCCAGTTCATGTTCTCCTGTCCAGCAACCATAGTGAACTGCATGCATTATCCACTGTTGTGTTCACTTAATCCATTCAGAGGGATAAATATTTAAGAGTTAGAGTTGGTCATAATTCTGTTTATCCATTCATTTGAAGTAACTGTTATTTGTTTGTCTGTTTATTTATCTGCTTGTCTTTGTGTTCAGTATTTATTAGGGGTCCAAGTCCGAGGGGGTGAGGATTGATGGTGCACAATTTTTTTTTTTTACCTGGTGCCACCGAATCCAGCAGGCCAAGAAGGACGAGATTAAACTGTTCAGTCGGGTTATCCACTATGAAATCATTACAAAAAACCGAGTCAGCCAAATCAGGCAATCTTGAATTAAAATCCAGTATGGCACTTGGGCTGATATATCGAGATAATCTTGATGTCACCATTCCATTACCAGAGGTCAATGAGTATGAAGATATCAAACAAAATTAATGAATGGTCTAACATTGGTAAAACACAGAGTTCTTTGACTAAAACAGACAGTCCAAAGCTTAAAACAAGGTCTAAAGTATTTCCATGACAATGTGTTGGTCCAGACACTGAACTGTGTCAAGTTAGAGGAATCAATTGAGTTTAAAAAGTCTTTGACAAGTGGCTTATCATCACAGCATAAATGAATATTAAAATCCTATCATAATGAGCAATAAAACTAGTTAAAAAGTTGGCAAACTCTGTTTAATAAAATGTGATAAACAACAGCAACTAAAACCACAGAGGGATGCACTTTCAACTAACAAGGAAATGGGATTTATCCATCTAAGAACACAGGTACCAATGTTCCCAGGCAAGACTTCTGACAAAAGTTCTGCCGAGGACTTCTTATTTACCTAGATGTAATGATAATAAATAATACATCACATGAGAAAGCTGTTGTTTTTTATGTTTGTCAGTTCATCCAGCCACAGATCTCAGGGTTGAGGCCAATTTTTCTTAGTGGCATATTATCACTGCCCACCCATTATAGAAAGGAAAAAAAAATGAAATGAGTGCATTTACAATAACAAGTGCTTAACTTGAACCTATAGCACCTTACTGAGAGTGTGAAAATGAAGTCAGTTGAAACATAGAATTAGATATTCTTTGGGCAAAAATGTAATACATTCTACGTTTTGGTAGAATACAGACCATAGACCTTTTGGAACATCTTGTCACAAGTACTGCAGTTTTTCATTTGCACTTTCAAGCAGATAAAAAGGTCAAACTTTTTGATACAAAGTGATTGTTCGATTTTCAAAATAATTATAGATACTCGCTAGTGTCGAATGCTTCTGTAGCCACATGCAGATACAAGTGTCCATTGTTTACATGATGCTGGCGTAAATTCCTCAGGATTTCTCTCTCCTGACCTGGAGCTGAATCATCTACTATGCTTCTGGTGGCTACACCCTCCTCCTGTTGCGTCACCAAGGCCAGAGGGGGGTTGCTCCTTTCAAGCCAATATACAAACTGCACTGCAACCCCAAAGCCCGTTTACAGACTCGATGTCACCTCAGCCAGAGAGGACCTGAGCTACTCTCCGCTCCTAAAAGCTGGAATTTGCAGAAGACGACTGTGCATTGTTTAAATTTGAGAAAACGTAACTCGGAAACGTGACGGGAAGTCGTCTCGTCTGCTTGATTTTGGTTTCCTACATGTTCATGAAATGAACATACCAATAGAGGAAAGCGGATATCAGGGATTGTTACAATTAAGCCTAAAGGAGCGAGCGGCGGCGAGGAAGCGCACAGGGAAGACGCTGGTCTGCCGCTTGGATTTTTACTGTTATGGTTTGAAAAGTCCTCTTACATCTGAGGACACAGGCTGAAGATAAAAGATGCAGCGGAGGCCAGTGTCGCGTGCTTGGCTGCTGATCTTCACCGTGGTGTCAGTGTCAGTCCGCGGAGTTCCGACACACTTCAAGAAGACTTCAGCCAGAGACACAAACAGCACCGCGTCCGTTCCTGAGGTAAACTCTGCTACTGGCCTGACGGCTTTTTGTGACAGATTGTAGATACGTGTTGATAAGATTTGCTTTTTAATTTAGATTCGGGCAAAAGTTTAAGTTGTTTGAGGTTAATAGCTTAACGTTAAGTTTTTTTTTTTTTTTTAATCTAGAATGTTAAAATTTTAGATTAAGGCTTTAGTTCTTTTATTGAAACAGTACACAGTAGACAGGTGTGCAGACAGTAACGTCATACAATCCTCCATGTCAGATTTCTTCACATTAAAGATGATGTGGGGATAAATGACGGACAGATTTGGCAACAGGATCATTTGGCTTCATTCCGTTTCTTCCTCTTTCTAGTATCTATTTGTTTATTATTGTGATGGGGGAAAAAAAACTTTGTTGCAGTCAGACCTAAAATGGTAATAGTTAGTTTGAATTGTCCCTATTCTTGTTCCTACACGTGCAAAAAATGTCCAGATGCTGCATAGTCCTGCAGCATTAACTGTTTCTGTGCATATTGTTACTTGGTGTTGTTTAAATTAT
This sequence comes from Serranus cabrilla, assembly GCA_903364295.1. Taxonomy (NCBI): domain Eukaryota; kingdom Metazoa; phylum Chordata; class Actinopteri; order Perciformes; family Serranidae; genus Serranus; species Serranus cabrilla. The sequence goes on along the minus strand of CAFUXE010000645.1, from coordinate 42,594 downwards.
AGAAACAAAATAATCATGTATTAGGGTCGTAGAAAACAATGGCATTCTGCCATTTCTGCTTTCAGCTCACAACTGTGTTCACTGTTCTCGTTAATTCAGTAAGACTGGATTAAATTAGCTCCTTTCTTTCAGCTTTACTATCTTGGTTCAGTGCCACCGCTCTGAACCAGTAACACAGGATAACTGCTTTCAGTGACTGACCTACTGTTGCTGTACAACCTGCTCAGCAGCACACAGCAGACAGACACAGTTTGAGATCAGCTTGTGAACATAGCAAAATATTAAGCAGCTACAGAGACAAATATTTATTGATTTTGATAAAACAATGTAAATAGTGGATTTACATCTCCCAGATTGCCAGAAACACAACTATAAATAAATGTCAACAGGTTGTGTAAACATGCAATATTTGCTTAAATGTTGGCTGTCAACTTTACAAGGATATTATATGTCCAATGTTTTTATAGCTTGTTGTGCCCCCATATGGTCCCCAAAAAGTACAATATTAACAACAATAATACTAGTAATAGTAATGCTTTCTGTATGTAGCATTTTCATACAGCAGGTGTAGTTCAGAGTGCTTTACAGTAATGCAGGGGTGTCAAACTGATCCAGTAAAGGGCCGCTGTGGCTGCAGGTTTTTGTTCCAACCAAGAGGAAGCACACCTGAATCCAATCATTCTAATCACCTGAACTGTCTTCACTCAGTTGATTAATTATCAGTATCACCTGTGCTCTTGCCATGTTTGGACATATTATGCTGTATTATGTTTTCACAGAGTATAACAGGGCCAATTCTAGCATTTGTAAGCATTTTACAGAATGATAATTTTTTGACATAAATCAACACTTGGACATCCTATAATAAGGTGTTTTTCTTTTGACATTTTTAAATATAATATAGTATGCCATTTTTTTCCAGTTTTGGACACACTATAATATAGTGTTTCTTGTTTCATATTTTTGGATATACTATACTATTACCCGGGTCCAACAGCATTTTTAGGCATTTTTGGGTGAACTGCACTATGACCAATTTTGGACATACTATAATTAGTTTTTTTGTCAATCTAGAACAGGGGTTTCAAACTGATCCAGGAAAGGGCAGAGTGGCAGAAGCACACCTGAATCCAATCATTCAATCAGCTGAACTGTCTTCACTCAGTTGATTAGTAATCAGTATCACCTGTGCTCCTGCTTGGTTGGAACAAAAACCTGCAGCCACAGGGGCCCTTTACTGGATCAGTTTGACACCCCTGCAGTAATGTGAAGAAACAAGATTATTAATCAAATCAAGCAAATGCAGTTAAACTGAAATGTCTGAAATATGCTTAAAGACATTAAACCAAGCATTCAAAAATTGTAACAAGCAAGAGGCAGCAAGTAGCAAGGACATACATGTTAACAATAGCAGAGTATGGGAAATATAGAACTAAAACATTAGAAGGTATAAGAACAATGAAACAATTGTGTTTTCAAAATGTTCACAGAGCTTCTAATCTTGTATAGGGAATTCCGTAATTTTGGTGCATAGTTAAAAAGGCTGAGCTGCCTGATTTCTTACTTGTGTGATAGTGTATATTTTAAAAGCCAGTGACATAGGATCTAATTGAATGTTTCTAATTTAGTGAACACATGTCTGCATGAAAATAAATGATGATCATAGACGGTACCTCCAAAAAAAAAAATCTCAGCAAAACAAAAAAAGAATCTCAGGAAAACAAAAAAAAAATCTCAGGAAAACAAAATAAAAATCTCCAGAAAACAAAAAAAAAACTCAGGAAAACAAAAATTAAATCTCAGGAAAACAAAAAAACAAACAAAATAAAACATGGCTGCTTAGGGCTTCCATATGCAACTTTACCAGCTACCAGATGACTTACAGTGATGAGTGTCCATTTACTATGATGCTAGGCATTTAATAATTAACCAGTATTGTAATGTTCCATTGATGACAAGAGTAAGAGTTTATCTCCCACCCACGGCCGGGTACTCTCTGAGACAAAGTTTAGAGAGGCACTCGTTCCTGACTGCACTGCAACAGATAAAGCAGAAAACTAAACTCCCGATTGTCTACTCTATTGTTAACCTCAGCACCTCTGACAAAATGCAGTGCAGTACAGTGTTTGACAGACACTTCTACTGCTTTAATAATAACCCTGGATGGACAGTCATCCCTCTCCTTCCCAAGAGGCATGCTGAAGCTGATACCACATACTGTGGAGGGCGTCAAATTTTCAGCCAGTTCAAGTTTAAGTCTTGTGCTTTATTGTGAAATAAGCTGTGTGGGACGGACTGCTCTCAAATGTCCTGCAACCAAGATGATGTAAAGTTGAAACTGTATATCATAATCTATGTGATGACTGTGTGAGCACAGGATTCTTGGCCTCTATGGATTTTAATGAAGGAACATAAACTATTGCTTTCAGTGCGCAAATCTGTGTTCAGCAAAAACGCTCTCACACACAATACTTAAAATATTAATACAACCTAAAATGTGAAAATAAAACAGTGCTATCCCTTGCTGAATAATCGGTTGATAATGGGTCGAACAAACTGCAGACTTTTACCTTGGAGAATGGGGTTCGTGTATCGTGTGAAAACATAAGTAAATTACTCGTAATTTACATTTTTTTTTTTTTACATAACTCTTGTTTCCAAAGCTTCTGTGGCTTCACTTCTGGCATTCCTGGTGTATTTATTTACTTTTATTGTTTTTTAGAATGCTTTACCATGACGTTTTTTGCCCTGAAACCTGTGTCAGTGGTTTTGTAGCATAAATTCAGCATATTTTTTAGAATGCTCAGCTGATTCATGTACTTTGTATTGGCAATGTTTCAGTGCTGCAAGGACATTTTTTCCAAACATTATAAGCTACAAGTACATCATTCTGTGTGACAAAACAACATGGTAATTTCATGTAATTTTGATCAGGTTTGATCCAGATGCAAGACATGCTTCTCGCCAGCATTCTGCCCAGGGCCTGAAATCTTCCTCTTCCCAGCGGTCCAATGCTCCTTTGCTAGTGATGTAAACACCTTGTTGCTCCGAGCTCCTATTTCCAGCAGCATGAGCAACGAAGCTACTTTTTCGCAGCAGTTAGCTGTTAAGCTAGCAATAAGTAAAGCTGTCTGTTAGGAAACTTTGTGACATGTTGATGTGTCAGTGCCGTAAAGCCACTTCCTGGAGCAGAACAGTTTTCTAGGGCAAAGAGGTGGAACGACAGAGGCTCCATTTTTCCTAACAAGTCAGTATGCATCAAAATGATTTGGAAGCTGTTTTTTTTTTTTAAGGAAAAAATAGAAATGGAATTTTGCTTTAACCAGATTTCTGGGTTAGGGAAGATGCAAAACTCTGTTGGACTTGTTGAACTACACAAGCACAAAGTACGCTCATGGTAATTGCTTGGTGATAATAAAATGCAAACTGTTGGTATGTTGTCAGATATTGTCATCATAGAAGCAAAACCCAGTCGACTGACATGCTCCACAGCGCTGTGTCAGCACTTCTTTGTCAGAGAAAAAACACTGTATGGACACAACCTCTCATAACGCATGTCATAACCCACCTCTCATAACTCAAATATCAATCTGTGCTTTGATGTCCCACAACAAAAAACAATTATTTCCATTTTATAATGCCCACTTGTAATTCTGTGTTCATGTTGATGGAAGTAACCAAAAATATTGTAACACATTACACAGACAGTAATATTGTAAGGTATGTTATTAATTTCAAAAATCTGTAACTAGGCCTATGCACTTTATATTTGAAAGTAACTTGTCCAACACTGGTTTCACACAGCATCCAACTTCTTTAATTTCATATATGTTTTATTTATTTTTCCACATCCCTCTGTTTTTCAGTAATATGTCAAGCTAACTTCTTTTTTCCTCCCTTCTTTCTTGTTTTACCTACTGAAGCCCATTGACTGTACACAGACATGATGGTATTTCCATAATATCAGTAATGTCAAGATGTTCGGTTTAAAAATTTCAAAACATGCACAGGGATTTACTTCACACTGCTAGTCCATAGTCTGATTTCAGTGTTAAATGTATTAATTATGTCATGTCATTCGTGGTGGGAGCTGAAGTGGGACAGGCAGGCAGCAAAAATAAGAACTGACTTGTGATTGGCTGGGAGATGCTTTCCTTTTGAAAGAAAAAATGGTCTTTCTTATGCATTATGTTGTATGTTAGACTGCATGATCACTGTCTCTTTCCCCCCTCAGGCGATAGCAGAGCGGAGTCATGGTGACGATGGTCAGACTCTCCAGGAGCTCCAGCAGCAGAACTTGCTGCAGACTCTTCCTTCTGGACCCTCTCGCACCAGGTCAAGACACCGATGGTCTCAGCACCATCTCAAGGGTGTCCTCCCTTCACCTGAACCTAAGGAGGACCCTGATCTCTTCATCCTGGACCTGAGAAACTTCCCAGAACTGGCAAATGCTGATATGGGCTCACAGAACCCCAACATCCAGGTAGGCTGTATACATGTGGTGAGAAGTCAAAAATTTTGTTTTTGTACAATTGGAAGTAGGCTCAGTTCATTTTTCTCATAGCTTGAAAATTCATATCACCACCCAAGTGCAGGTGTTCCAGATTAAACCAGTGATCACATGACAGAGTCCTCGTCATCACTTTCAACTCAGTTTCTGTTCTCAACAACATGTTTCTCGCTCCATACATCTCATTTCTGTGTACAGCTGGTTTGAGTCAGGACAGCATCTTAAGTTACCATTTGCAGGACCTTCAACAGTGGGGTGCTTCAGCTTGTCCATGAACCTCAGACATCTATACAGGGTTTGGGAAAAATGAAAGAAAAAAAGGGTAAATATAAAACATATGAGAGTTGAATATGAACGGTCAAAAGGTCCTTTTCAAGTGTGACAGTAACTTTATAAAAGAACTCCTTAGTCCTGAGGAGTTCATTTACTGAAATAAGGATCTGACTTTAGAATCCAGTGCCTGGTCAACAGAGTGAGATGCACATCACATCCTGAATTCAGCAGAAGCAGAACATAGCCCAATTTTCCCCTATATTAAATTTTGTGGCATTACTATGCCTGTTTTGCAGGCTTTTATGCTCCCGGACCAAGCCTTTAATGTGCATGGTTGCAGTGTTGCATTAAAATAAATATACAATAAAGAGAAAAAATACGCATTTGTTTTATTGTATTTGCACAGCAATATATAAAAACTCTGTTGACTACGGGTATATTTATCCCTCTATAGTCTCTTAGCTCTAAATCTGCATTGTGTTCTGGTGTTGCGATGCACGAAGAAGGGATTCTAACCCCTAGCTATGAAGGGCAAAAAATTATGCAAAGAATTAAATGAATAAATAAATAAGTAGAAATAAGCAATTTCTATTACATTTTTGTATTGCAAGACATTTGTCACCCCACTACTTGGAAATGTAAATAAGCTCAACAGACCTGTCCACACTCTGAAAACAGGCTGAAGAAATCGTTTTACATGTAGATCCGAGCACACCGATATAGTCAATTGTACTTCAGAGTCGTGTAAGCACGCATGGAAAATTTGACATTGTTAGGAGACCACAGTGAGAGAAGAAAGAACTAAATAAATGGATGTTGAACTAAATATTTAAGTAGAAATAAATACATAAATAAAGTAATAATAATCATAATATATAACCGAAATTAATACAAATAAATTTCCATTTATTCAAATATTGAAATGATATTTCTGCATTCATTTTTTAATGTATTATTTATTAATGCATTTCTACTCATGTCATTTTTTGTCCTTGAAAACCAGCTTGCTCATTGTTTGCAGTTATAAATGTCTCTCTGATGACTCAGTGAAAGGAAAGGTATCTGTCATCAATTGTGTCAAGTCAATTATAATTATTTTTAATGCATTTTGCCAAATCACATTGGGCACATGTTCCCAAGTGCTACAAAGTGTCCCATGTGTGTTTACCTGCTAACAGAGGGGATTGATGATGGCTTTGATAGAGACGAAGGCAGTCAGTAGCAGTCTGTGGTCCGAGTCCCTTTTTCATGCAGCGTAACACCCAGAACACAATGCTGTCACGCCGGGGGTGGACAGGAGAACCCAAATGCAAGACCAAAAGGCAGAAATGCAAATAACAGTCCTTTAATATTAATAAATCAGAGTTCAAAAGCAGGTAGTGGATGGTAATCCTGCGAGGAGACCAGGAGTTGCCGAACACGATCAGGAAGAAGTTCAGCCACCAGACAGGTGGGTCAGAAACAGCGAAGGGTTTCAGCATACAATAACTCCAACTAGGACGAGGCAGAGAGCAGTTAGTGAGGATAGCAGGGTCGATAACCAGAGAGCAGTCAGGGAAGCAAAGGCACAAGGGTGAGGCGAGAGGCAGTGAGTACTGTGATCGTTAGGTCCAATTCCGGGAAGGCAATCCAACAGGCGAAGGTACAGACAGGGAGAAGCAGGCTCGGAATCAGGAACGTAGAGAAGATCATACACAGGCTTGGAATCAGGATATAACGCAGGGGAGGCAGGGAGAGGTAATCACACAGGTGGGAAAGGAGGGGAACACAGGAAGTAAAGACAGCAGACATGAAACGGGAGGAAAGGCTTCAAAATAAAACAGGAAATGACAAGACAAAATAAAAGCACTACCGTTTGGCAGCGGTAGTGACAAATGCAGATTTAGAAGTTAACAATGTACAGCCAGCTAAGAGAATGCTCAAGAGTTTTTTGGTTTTTTGTCTTTTTACAAAAAAGACATGTTTTTACTATTTACTTGAAATTTAAATTTAAATTTAAAAGTTGAAATTGTACCACTTTATTGGAGGTCAAGGGAATTATACACTCTTGTAAAACCATTTGACACTAATAACACCTGACATATTGAGATATTAAGGACTAGTCATGAATTTTAACACTGTAGTTGAAATCAAGGAAGATGTTGTAATAACAATGTTGTAATGACAACAATGTAAATTTCTTCCATTATGGGAATGATTGTTTTTCAACTGTGTCTTACTTGTTTTTCTGGTTGCTTTCCCTGTTTCCCTAGAAACTCCACTCCCCACTCTCCTTACCTTACCTCTGTCCAATTACATGTATTTTGTTGGTTTATTTTGACTGACTTGGACCTGTGTGTGTATATGTGTGTATGCACACATGCATGTGTTGCTGTGTGAGACAGAAACAGAGATAATCAGAAACCACTATCAGTTCATCTTTCCATCCCGCTTTATTTTTCATTTCTCTCAGTCCCTTCCTCCACTGCACAATAACCCTCTTTCATAAAAGGAGAGTACAATTTTTATCTGATCTTCAAATAAACAGAGGAGCAGTGACATCACTCCCCCCATCATGTCTGAGAGCTTGTAGCAACGTGCAGGTATTTTTTATATATCCGTATATATAACGTACGTCTTTTCAAAGAATCTTTTTTTAATGCATCTTAGTTTTAATGATACATTAAACCTGTTGACATTAAATAAAAAATACATAACTATGATTTCTGTGTTGCCGAAATATGTGCTGTATACATTTTAGATGGGTGATAAAGGGGGTAGTAGTAAAAGACCTCCTCTCCTTCCTGCTCTAATTATTTCTCCCTTCTCTCTGTCTTTCCTTACATCTATAGGTAAGTGTAAGTGTGATAAGTCTGCAAACAAACAGAAACCCTCACTAGCACTGGAAAGCAACCTTCTCAGGAATTATGTGGGTCATCAGACTAAGCAGTCATATACTATTGTTACATGTAGATCAAAGTGGAGCTGTTTCCTGCTGCCTCTTTGGATTTAAAACATGCTGTGATTGATTACACTGACCTTTGAGGAGTTCTTCTGCTTATGTGCTTTAGTGCCCAACCTCTCATCAGTAAAATGACTAACGTACTTATGCTTTAATGTCAAGCAGCAACCTCTGGGAATTAACAGTTAGTGTCTTAAACATGCACTCTTTCTATCTCCAGCAGGGGATGACACCACAAGCTGCAAAAATAAGTCTGTTTGTAATTAAGATGATAGGAAAGTGAACCTGCATCTCATTTGATTTACGACCTCAGTAAACATTCTCTAGATGATTACTTATCATGATTCTTCAATACAGAATGATGTTCATTTCGTAAATCATGGTCCCATTTACCCAACAACTGGGAGAGTAGCTCCAACAGATTCCAGGATCAACATCTAGAGCCTCAGTCCAGAGGAGTGCAATTCTAGGAATAGCTAAGATACTGTGCAAAACAAGACTAGAGCTTGAGGAAGACAATACCAGCCCCCAACCCCTGGAGGTGGTCTAATTTAAGATTAGATGACAGATTATCATTTTGACACTGTCAGTCACTGCATATGCATAAACAGTATTTTATGTTTCTCCCAGGTGACCATTGAGGTGGTAGGTGACACACAGACTGAGACAGAGGTTGAGATGGACCTGGTCAAGGAGGGTCAACGCAATGACTGGTCAGCATCATCGTCAGAATGGGTCAATAGCCACAAGAAGCTATTCTGGCCACTGTTCTGGGAATATCCAGAGCAGGTGGAGAATGGGCTGGAAATAGGTAGTTTGGAGGAACAATCTGAGGACTACAACTACAACCCAGAGGAGCCTGTTCTGACTCGAGTGGGCGAGGACTGGGGTGGTCATTGGAACGAAGACTGGGATGCTAAGGATAACTATGGTAAGAATGCTTTCTGATACCATCTCAGTGTATTTTTGAAATTAAAAAAAATTTGAATTGAAAATAATATATCCTTATACGGTATCCAGCGTCACTTGACTAAGTAGTTGGCTGTTTGGCTGATGGCCGGCGCTCTGTGTATACAGATATTGCCTTTTGTCACACTTCTTCCACCTAAGGTATGCTCCCTTTATATTTTACAACTTAAATCTTATTTCTGTTATTTTAGTCATAATTTATCAGTACACTAATAACCTTGTACTTTGTACGTTGTAGTAAATTAGAACGATGTCAAACAGAACAAGAAACACAAGCAGTTAGATGATCAGGCAGGGTGCAAACAAACGTCCAGGTTCGTCAGAGGGACTCGCACTACTCGCCTACCAAGCTTGTCAGTCTGTTTGTTTTGCTGGATGTCAGTTAACTCTGTAATGCTAACAGTAGAGCTTGGAAAATAGCCATCTGCATTTCTGTATTATTTGACTTGTATTTAGTTGTGACAAAGCAGTACCTCATCACTGTGGTTAAAATGTACAAATTCAAATAATGAACAATTTTATGAGAGGAAAAACAACAAATTACCACAGACCTGATGAAGTCAGTGTCCCTCCAAAATATGGTATTATGCACTTCATTTACATTATATTTATGCAAACGCAACTTCTGGTTCATCAGATTTTGAAAACCACACCGAATATATGATAACTCTCCAAAAATAGCTTTAACAGCAAACAGTTATCAGCTGGCTGTAAAAATGCTGGCAGATTAGCTCACTAGGTGCAGTGTAACATTGACTACCCCCATCAGTAACATGGCCTTTAAAATGACCCCAGTGATGTATGGATGATGGGGGATGTATTACAGCCAGCGGATGTTGAAGAGGGAGTGAAGTCACTGTTGTTCAGCCAGACAACCTCGGAGGAATTTCATTGCCCTGCAGACTGTGTGTGGAGGTGCACAGACTTGCATATTGAAGTCTGATGACACACACACACACACACACAAAGATTCAACACTGATTTTTATGTGCTCAGCCTTCTGACTTTTCAATCCTACACAAATGCCAGCTGGTTGTACTTCCTGCTCGTTCATTAGTGTGCCTTTCCCAGGAACTATTCAATATTCATTTAGTCACAGTGCATCATTACCTTCTGTGGAAACAGGTCTAAGGGAGTAGTTTCAGATCCGTTTATACAGCCCAGAGATCATTTTAGAAAAGTTGGAAAACTGTGCATCACTAACAGATTGCTGGGCTTCCTTCATTCTTGTCTTCTTGCATTTTCATATTAGCATACATTCTAGCAATTTGTTTTTAAGCGTCTTATTGCAAAAAAAAGAAGAAAAAAGTTCATATGCATTAAGCTTCTGTATT
>CAFUXE010000643.1:403067-419436 GCA_903364295.1 Serranus cabrilla | reverse complement strand
TGACGTTTCAAAAAAGTCATAGTATAGTATGATGTCAAAATGTAAAAGAGGTCAGGGTATAGTATGACGTTGAAAAAAAAGTCATAGTATAGTTTGACGCTAAAAATAAATTAAAAAAAAGTCATAGTATAGTATGACGTTCCAAACAAGTCATAGTATAGTATGACGTTAAAAAAAATGTCATACATAGTATGAATCATCCTTATGTATTTTGTTCATGACAATGGGACCTTAGGTCACAGTGACCTTTGACCTCCAATTCTAATCAGTTCATCTTTGACTCACGTCACATTTAAAGAAATTCCCTTCAGGAGTTCATGATAAATGGGAATGGGACTGTTGGAGGGACGGATGGATGGATGGACAGATGGAAGACCATGAAGCACATTAACACCTTGGTTAAAGTAAAGGTATATTGGAACCACATACCAACTTTATTCCATTTAACCTGCACTTTTTGTTTGCTTCTCTACCAGCTACAGCTTTTATTATGATCCCTGAGCTGAGGAGAAGAGAAAAAAACACAGGTCTTTATAGGCACATTTTTTCTCTTTCTAATCAATCAGAGTCAGTGATGAACGCAGCTCCAAGCCAACGGCCTCATCCTTTATTTAGCTGGTTGATTCCCAAGGAGCTCATAAATATGCATGAGCCTGCGATTAGCATAGGCACCAAGGACAGGGCCTGTACCTTGGCATTATGACGATCAATCAGAAACACTAAGGGGCTCCTCAGAGGGAAGCTGTCTGTCAGCTTGGCTTTGGGCTGAGTTGATGCACGCACACACACATCAAAAAAAGGTACGCTCAAAGCATACATAACGCACAGACACACACACACATCACACAATAGTCTGCAGAAAGCATGCACACACACAGGTAGATAAAGCACACAGAGCAAATACACACCTAAAGGCACAGTCAAGGCATGTATATGTAAAACACACTCTCTCACACAAACACACAAAGCCAGTGTCAATGTTTATCATTTGTCTCATATTCTTCACTCTCTCTCCTTCTGTTTCCCACTTTCTTTCTTTCCTTTTCAGAACTGAGTTTGTAATGAGTTTGAAAATTGGCCCATTTCATTTGCTCTCACTGAAATGTCATTATCTGGGGAGGAGGAGGAGGGGGTTCACCGTGGCACTGTAATATATTTTTTCCACTCTAAAAGGGTTATTAATATATTTTCTCCCAGAGAACTTGTCCCATAACAAGGTTATTTGGTGTTCGCAGCAGATCCCATGCATCTCCATGTGCTCCATTCATACTGAATCAGAAAATCAGATACAGACACATTCAACATTTATTCAGCACCTGCACTGCTTTGTGTTAGAAATCATTATGCATACATCTACAGTTCGCGGTTGTAAAAAGGCTGCAGTTTCTGTGAATTTATGCCACAAAACCACTGACCTAGGATAACTGCAAATAATGTCATGGTTCAGCGTTATAAGAGACAGTTTAAACAGTAAATAAATGTACGTAAATGCGAAGTGAAGTATTTATGAGGGTGACGTGAGCCACATAAGCTACATAAAAAAACAAATTTCTGTAAAAAAACAAAAAAATGTGATTCACAAACTGTGAGCCACAGAAGTTCTGTAAAAAGTTGTTTACTTTTGTTTCCACACGGGACACAAACCTTGTTTTCCTGGGTGAAAGTACGCACTCAAGTGTCCGACCTGAATCCTGAACATATCTACTGTGTTGTTGCAGTGAATGGACACAAAAATAAGAGACCTCTGAGTGAAGTTTTTAAAAAGGACAACATGGCTTGAAATCTTCTATTCCATGCAGTAAAATTATTATTATTATGCACCATTTAAGGCATTCTGTCAGAACATTTACAGGCTTTTATCATCATGTCGTATGGTGGTCATTGTGGAAAATGCTTTCACAGCCACAGGGGATACATTATGATGTATAATGATTATATATAGGATATATTTTTGTTGCCTTACTATGGTTGGCCACAGGGAAAATGGTTAGCTCCCCTAACCTCTAAAGTGCACTCAGTAGAGAACAGATTGAGACGTTGAGAATCTCCTGCAAGCATTGCTCTAATTGATCTAAACTCCATTCTGTAACAAGCGTTTTACAAGAAGTGTTAGAGCTGGTGGCCCTTAAAGCCTCCATGCTCTACCCAGATCCTAAATCTATATTTTGCTTTTACAAAAAACTCAAAACAACTGAGTAAAGTTGACCATTTATTGAAAGAATAACCAGAAGTAATGAGCAGCTATACAGTACACAGTGAAGAACAGAGTGAAGAACAATTTCTCTTTGTACAGTTTTTCTTCTCAAGTTTTGACAAAACCCCCGACAATAGGTTGGACTTTGCAAGTGGGTCATTTGGGACCCAGCAGCCAACCAGAGCTGGTCACCTGATGTTAAACTTCCATTACAGAATTTATGGTGTTTATGCAGATGTGTGTTGGTCCTAGAATAGCTCTGCAGTCTTATCTAGGTCTAACCAGCTGACAGAAGATTTACAACTTAAACCATTGACTTTTATGAACTGAAACTCAACAAAGGAATGTTGCCTTAAAATGCTCTTTAGTTTAAATTATTACATAGTCACACTCATTAATCCTAACTGCTAATAAGCTGACTTCCCTTTCCTATCAGTAGTTTGCATCTCATCTTGCACATAGATGTGACAAAGCATGAATTCAGACTTTTTACACATCTGAAGGTCGTGAAGAGGTGATGAAATACTTCGAGCTGTGTGCTAGAAGCTATTTCTCAACTAATCTTGAAAGTGTTTGACTTTTGTGTTGCCTTTCTGTTCTCACAAATCAGAATTTCCATTGTCATGTCAAACCATTGTAGGAGTTCTGTGTGATTCACGAGCTGTTCACCTTTTCTGCACCATACTTTCACAAGATGAACTGCTGGGCTGAAAGTGAAGCACATCATGTGTTACTAGTGAAGATATAAAAACCAGTCACCTGCAAACAAACTGTGACCTCAACAGAAACAGTCAGCTCGTTTACCTTTTTGTGTCTTTGTAAATCCTGCCGTTGTTGCAGCGTCTCTGCGAGCGGGGGAAGCAAACGAGATGCTAAGTCATGCATGACTCAGGGTGCAATCCATCAGCTCCAATCTCATTCACTTCTGCTGGGTTTCTGCAGAGTTGGGACACAAAATGAAGACATATGGGAAATCTCACCTGTGCTGTGGAACAGAATGGACGAGTCTGGAGATTGCCGCAGTGCCTCTGTGGCGGTGCGAGCCTCAAATGCTTTTGTTGTTTTCACCACAAGCCTCATATTGGGTTTCTTTTTACTAAACTTGGTACATGTTCCTGAGAGAAGCAGGAAGTACGAAGATCTGCCTCTGTCAAATGGACTAAAATGAACAGTTTTACACGTTTCATTTATTCAATGGTGTTGAATGTGTTGATTGTGTTTGAATAAAGTTCTTTTTCAAGCAAAGCCTCAGTTCATTTAAAAATGTGTTTGAAAACTCCAGTCTTGCCCTTGGCTACAGCCCAGTGGGATATAAATAGAGTGAATAGAAATTGAAAGCTGCTGTCCAAAAAGTACAAATTATGTCAAATTAGGGCAGGTATGTTATTATTTAAATGGATTATTATTTCACCTGCTGACCTGCTGGATAAATTGGAAGAATTTCAAGACGCCAATCACAGAATTTTCTTAGGCCTTCAGCAATCTGAGCTGGAAGACTCAACATCAAACATCTGAAAAGATAAATTCAGCTGAAAGCAAGAAAATGAATTTTGAGACCCTCATCATAAAGATTATCATTCATGGCTGGAAGGCTGGAGACTGAAGAATTGACAAACTGCTGCTTATTACAGATATAGCTACAACATTTTTGCACCACTGCTGGTTTTAATTTAGTTGTGCATTTACAAACATACTGTTTAAAAAATCAAAGCTACAGCATGCAATATATGTGTGGAAAGCAAACAAAGTTCTCTGCCACTAAACTGAAACCTAACGAAAGTGCAACTGGCCACTGAATGGACTGATAACAGCCCTCTCCACCTACCAGTAGGTGCACAGGCCCCTATTGGTGGTGGTCTCCCCTCAAAAACAAGCAGTATTTGTTCTGCTTGTACAGGCAGCAAAATACAACTCACATATATGTTGGCTATCCTCCACCGCCGTCTTACTGACGTAGTAGTAATGATTGACAGCGATGCAAAGTTTAAATGGCGGATGTCATATGTGAACAAACAGCGGACCTTCACCCAGGAGAACGGGGTTAATGTCCCAAATAAGTGTCTTTTTACGCAACTTGTATTTTAACGAAACTCTTTATGACTACTTGAATTCCAGCATACGATATTACGTACATTTAATTCCTGTTTAAACTGTCTTTTATAACGCCTAATATAATCCTTTTAGAGATGGGAAACAGAATTATATTGCCGTGTGTAATTATTAATACTGGTCAATGGAAATCAGAAGATTCTTTGTTGGACTATGGGGCCCAGGATTAACCAAACAACTCACAATGAACGACTCAGACACATATATTTTCTTTGAGAAAACAAAACGCTTCCCTTTTAATGTAAGGATGGGAAGGATTAGTCAAAACACATATGAATGAACACAGATATTACCCAGGTAAACACAAAAAAAATAAATAAAAAATAATATTCACAGTTGTGATTTCACAGATCAAATTGTTCCCTTTGTTTCAGTCACTTCACATGAGTCAGTTTAGTTCAAGCCACTGAAGATGTGGAAAAATAGGTCCTACCGTGAACGTGCATGTAATTAAGTGCTGAAGTTTGGGCTCTCTGTTCTCTGTAGTCCTTCTGTCTTATTCTCCCATTGGGCTGTAGCTCGCCATCAACATCTCGATCAAAGCTCCAATGTCCAAGCAGGTGCAAAGAGGTCCAATCAAAAAACTCGACCTACAGTGATTAAGGTCAGAGTATTCTTTTAGCTTTCAATCATGAATTATAACTATACATCATGCTTAATCAACTTGCTAAATTGTAATACATCATTACAATATCAGTAAAAACACACATCATATAGACAGAGATAATTACTGTAAAACCTCTTCAATATACTAACATCAAAATATTTCACAATAGCAATTTGCGATACAGAATACTGGACATATTCTGTGTTTAAGGGCATGTTTAAATAAAAAAAACTGAACCATTTCAATTTCAAGTGCTTAAACTACAAGTTATAACATGCACCGATTCAAAAAATAGCTTACTGTGATTTAAATGCACGGACAAAACTGTATTAAGTTTGCAGTTCTGAAGTATAAAGCTAATGTTCTTAGCATAAGTGAATGCAGCCGCCATATTGCTAGCTAGCATTCCAGCTAGCGCTTCGCTATCGGCCTTGATGCTAGCGGCACCTCATGTGAATGACATGCTAGTTAGCATGAGCGGCTAGCGCTTAGCATGACGGATAAATGTTTGCTCACCGATGCGTTTTCTTCCATGAGGGAGACGTCAAGTCTCTTCAACTGTGGTTTCACAGGTCCAGGGCTCCACCCGAGATGGTCTCCATGCTTTTTCAATCATATTCAACAACTTTAATTTCAATCTCTCCTCACGGTAGGTATCCTGCTCGACACAAGAGTCGCTCTCTATCTTTCCCAGACGCTCGAGAGGGACATGAACTCTGACCCCTGCAGGTCAGCAGACCGGGCTTCTTCCTGATTGGCTGACAGAACATCTCCAACCCATCTCCTTCAAAATAAACTTCCTGTTCATTTCCGATTATTTTTAACAATGATAAACTTCATGAGTTGAGTGTTGCACATGAATTTAGCCCTTTTTTACAGACATTTTAGATTTTAATATGAATTTTTAAATCTGGGTTACACTAACCAGGAAGTATAAGGCGTATAAGGAAGTATATTAGTACCAAACGCTAATATGTGTTGTTACTGTATGTATGAGTCAGTAAGCAACTGCTAACAGCCTTGAAATGGGCTGATGACATTAACAATGGGTGTAAAAAGAAAGATCAAAGTTGCCAAATTTGCCAAACAAACCATTTATGATGGTGCTAGAAGTCATTTTGCCAGTGCAACACCTGCACACCAAACCTAAAAATGTTTAGTTTCACATTTTTATTTTGTATATTTATGAACCACAATAAACAGCATTTAATAGATATTTTGTTGACTTGGGAATGGCTGCATAAACCACAGCACTAAAAAATGAAATAGTGCACAGAAGCAAATAAAGCCAGCCTGTAAAGAAGCTTGAAATAAAACAATGTTACAGTTAATTCACAGCTCTGTGCAGCTCCTGGATCCTACACCTATGCACCACTCTGAACTCTACTGAAGGACAAGGCACCTAATTAGATGTAATGAAGTTAAAGTGGAGAGCACAGTCTCTTTGAGTCTTTTTGCTGACTAGCCTTTAAAAATGACCAAAGGCCGTTAAAAAGAGAGGGGAGGTAAGGACAGCGGGAGGGGAGGGCAATGGGGGGAGGAGAGGGAGGAGAGAGAATGTAAAAGTCAAACTGGAACTGGAAGCTAACTGCAGGAGAGAGAGAGCAGGGTGGGAAAACAGCAAAAGCACTTTTAATGAGGAGAAAAGGCAGATTTAAGTTAAAAACTGGCTTAGGCTGATGTCAGTGCTCACATTTGCTGTGATATCAAACAGCATCCTCCAGCTGTTAGAGCCACTGAGAGGTAACTTAAACCTACAATCTGTGGAATGGCCAGCAGGGGGCGACTGCACAAAAATATACAGACAAACGTCCTATTCTGTCATTTAAGCTGGAGATCCTGTTGAACCAGTGCATGTGCAGAATGGATCAGAAGCTGCAAGGACACTGTGTTATCAGCTTGGTTAGCAATCTGTCTGCTGACATCTTCTAGTTCAAGGTTTTTAAGCAACCAAAAGTTAACTTTAATGAAATGAAAACACACTGGCTCAAAGTTATTTATTTTTTTTGTTGGCCATTCCAAAGACACAGCCAATGTGAGTGGTGACATCAGCCTAAGCCAGTTTATAACTCTGCATTCCTTGTTTTGATTGTCTGAGTGACTATCTGCCTTTTCTCCTCAATAAAATTATTTTTGAATACACAAACCTGTGATTTTTTATACAGGATTTTAAATATTGATGACATATGATCTACCCTTTGAATTCTCCCTCCAACAATAAACTTGTTTTTCTTCTACAGAATAGTCGCCTAATTGTTATTTAAGTTAAATTAAATGTCGCTTTGGTTCCTCCATTGTAAAAACCCTTACTTTTCTCTTTCTTCATCTAAAACAATGACAGTTATGATATGCCTAAAATGATGGTAAAATGATTGCTTGGTAAAGTGCATTAATATAAAACCAACTATTTAAAGTGCATTACCATGAATCTGAGCGTCTGAAGGGCGTTTATATAAAACTGACTGTTTAAAGTGCTTTGTATTCATTTGAAAAACAAATATTTTCTACTTCACTTCCACTTTGTCTTCCTGCTGCCTCCAGCCATCCAACATCACAATGAGCTTGTTAACAGAAGAGCAGTAATTATTTTGTGTCTGATGTTTTGACTTCATACTCTCATTACTCTGGATCTGGATATGAAAGAACACAATGGCTTTCTGGTCAAGTGCAGACCTTTTCCCTGCTTCAAGATGACAATTAATTAAAACAGAAATATAATCAAAATGAATGCCAGGAAGTCATTGCTAATGTTATTGTTACAGGACTTTGTGTTACAGTTTATTGTGAGCAAACTGTTTTGCAGATGAAAGAGAAACAGGATTTTTCTTCTGTTATTTGAAGTCACATGGAGTAATAAGTTGTCTTACATCTTAGTTGTTTATTTCTTTTTATAGTGCATATTCGAGAAGCTTTTATTTACTTTATGGACACTTAATGAAAAAAATATTATATGTATTCTTTTTTCAGCATTTGGTCACAACACAATTTGGTCAACAAAACGGCAGGTTTTTAAAAAATGTTTTTATGCACTGTTATCTCGTGATAACATCTTATTATCTTGTTTTCTCCATGTAACAAAGATTGTTTTCTCATGATAACGAACTAATTTATAATGTGTTTGTTTGATTTCAACCTGAGAGGCTGACAAACTCCTATCTATCCGTCTGCTTCAGCTAAGGTTACGTAGTTCATTTACCAATGTGATGTAAACACTACATTGCTAAATTAACGTTAGCCTACATCTACACTATCTTAGCTGAATCAGATGGATGGACAGGAGTTTGTCAGCGTCTAATATGCTAACAGGTATCCCCTAATCAATCCAGTCAAGTAAACAAACTAAAATAAAGTGTAACTTGCCTGTAGTCTACAGCTACAGTCACTGGCTACAAAAGCCGCTCTTGGCAGCTCGAAGGTAGGAAGGTTGAAATCGAGACCAACACATTTT
Source organism: Serranus cabrilla (assembly GCA_903364295.1). Lineage (NCBI taxonomy): Eukaryota > Metazoa > Chordata > Actinopteri > Perciformes > Serranidae > Serranus > Serranus cabrilla. Next base: position 411,078 of record CAFUXE010000643.1, on the reverse strand, counting down.
AATCAATTCGCTATCACGAGAAAACGGTCTTTGTTATGTCGAGATAACGAGATAATAAGTAATTATCACAAGATGACAGTGCATTAAAAAAATGCTTGGCCGTTCTCGACTTCCATACATGTGCATGCTTATGATTCTTCAAGTCATCAACAACTGCTCCAGTTACATTTTCAAAGTCATTTATGTCAGTTTGCTCACATTAAGCTAAAAACAAGATCTAGCTTGTCCAATGCAGGCCATATTTAAGCTGGTGCAGCACGTGTGCATTGCAGAACCTTGTTTTTTTCAATATGGCATCCCACTACTTTGACATACATGCATGAAGTCTGACAGCAGGATCACACATGGTCAAAATAACCATTATTGCTGCTTTGTACCCATTGTGGAAGTCCCAGATATGTCAAAACAACAAGTACTGTCATGTCTGAATTAATAATGTATCAGACGTTGCCACTAGGGCAGCATTTATCCAGTAAACTGATGCTGAAATAACTACAATATGATCATTTTTTTTCATATCTGTCTGCAAGGTGACAAGCAAACAACTTTAAAAATACTAATTTTCTGAGTGAAGTTTGGATCGTTCAGAGGTATCCCATGCAGGAGATCTGTGCACTTTTCTAAATGTTTAAATGTTAAGTTTAATCTCGACAGTCTAAAAAGATTACATCTGGTAATATTTTTCACATGATATAATGAGTGAAGAGCACAGAGCCCAGCCGGTAACAAAGCCGCTAAACCCAGGAGGTGAGAAGAGCAGACAAAACTGCAAACAGATGATTAAATGTGATCTTTCTCCACTCTCAGTCTGATTGTTCATTGCCCTCCTCCACCTCTGCTTTCATGCTGAGGCTCCACAGGTTCACTCCACTCTGCTGTCGGTTTTTCTAAAGATTCTTTCTCCACTCTCTCCTCTGTCAGCCTGCATCATCTTAAAGCTGTTTGCCCCCGTACACACACACATACACACACATCTTAGATTCATGATATATTCATCAGATCAAGGGACAAAGTTGAGGGAAACTCATAAAACACTGTGAATGTAGACAACAAACTGGATTTAAACTGTGACCATATCCAACAATAGATGCTAGGAGCTAAAACCAACAAAGACAGGCTGCAAGAAAACGGACTATAAAAATTCAGGTCCTATTTTTCTTTGCAAAGCAATGATGATTTTTATCCAGTTTGTATTCTTAGCTATGAAAAGTAATGTACTATGTCAAAGGAAAACTGGTATAATCATGCAGGAGGTGCAGTTATCTTGAATGGTAATAATTATGACATGAGGAAAGGAGGAAGGAGTTGCAGTATAAAGAGCAACAAAGTCCACAGAGGGAGGAGGTTAGGTTGGTGTTAAAAACACAGGGATTACTGATGGTGATGGTGTTTTGTTCAGCAGGATAATCTTCACAAATGAACACCACTTTATTGTGTTCACGGAAGTAAAAAGCTAATGTTATGCAATTGCAAAGTTGCATGACTTCAACGTCACTACTGTTAGCTTCAGATGGTCTCCAACAAGCTAATCAGAGGTTTGATAAGCTAGTGAATCTGTAACCTAATAAACTGTTTATTGATATAATTTACCCTGACAAGAGTTTGCAAGAGCTCTGAAAAACACGACTAGAGGCTGGGAAGTAGACGAGCAGCCACTGTAGTTTAATTTAGCAACTTGTTAGTAACATCCTTTTGTAAAACATGTAAAAGCACCAAAACTCACAAGTGGGGGGATTTACTAACGTATTTTATGTCGTACGACAAAATGCCAACATCTCTTCAGCTGGTGTTAACACAGTCTGTATTTCAGGCTTCTAACCACCAACTCATTCAAAATCCTCATTGAGTTTGAGAGGATGAACCACAGGGCGCTAACATGCTAACTTACTGCCGTGTTTAAGAACTCATACCTGTGGTGCCCTTTTATAATCTCAATAATCAAAAGCACTGTGCAATTGTACCTGATGATTATCATTTTTATTTAAATCAAGAGATTTCAGTCCAACATCTCGCAGTATAACCCCTCTTGAATCTGACGAACCCTGCAGAGGCAGGAAAATTAAAGGTGCTGCTAATTGCGTTATAGTAAAGCGTAGTTTCACTCAAATCAGCCAAATTATCTTCAGTCTTCGTTATGTGCATTGTTAGGAGCTGACAGCAGTGATGATTATTATTCCGGCAAAGTGTCTGAATGTGGAGCTTCTCGACAGGGCTTTGGGCAGAGTTCATTGACTCCTATTAAGGAGCTCAGTATTACAGAGCACACGGAGCCAGACTTACTCAGTGTCAGGAAAATGAAAGTGAAGCCTTTGTGTGCTGAAGATGTGTGCGACTGACTCCAACACTAATTTCAGAGTGCTTACTTAGGCTTGCCAACCTTAACGGAGCATATTAGCCTATGGAGAAATCCTTCTTGTGGCTTAGAAAGACACAGGAGTGTGTGTCTCTGTGCGTCTGTATGTGACAAGCAGGTAAATGGACTGCATTCATACAGTGCTTTTCTAGTCTACGACCACTCAAAGTGCTTTACAACACATGCCTGCATCCACACACACATTCATACAATAATCGCAGAAGCTTCCATGCGAGATGCCAGCACACTCATCGGGAACAGTTCGCGGTTCAGTGTCTTGCTCAAGGACACTTTGGCTCCTCCAGAGAGAGTGTTTGAATCAGGAACCTTCTGTTATTAGTCCTAATATCTCCTCTAATCCCTGAACGGCGCCGCCTCAAAGCGAAAGAAAGGAACACAGAAACAAAGGGAAGTATTTATGAGATGATGACAAGCAAAACCAGAGAAACGGAGAGCAACGAGAGAAACTGAGAGTGTAATTTTAACGACAGTACGATAAAAGCAAAGTCAAAAACTCGACAATGATGCACGGTCTTTTCCAGCCACATTTTTACACATTTTTATCATCCATAATTGGGCAATAAGGATGAAATGGAAAAAGGATTAAAATTTCTTAAAATGTGCTCGATAGCATATTTGTAAATATCTGCAAAATGAGACCTAATTACGAATAAAGTAAACCTCTGTGTCTGCACCTTCCTGTTGCTAACCCATGTGTCTTTTAAATAGACCTATAATGAAGCATGAGCGCCATTTGTTTTGGAGGAAAAAAGTAGTGCTGCAAAGTAGATTTACGTCCAAATCTGACCTGTTGGTGCACAATGTTGTGCAGTAAAACATGCAGCCATCACAATGACCTTTGTGCTTCAATTACACGTTTAAAGAAAGTCATTTATTGTATACAGTATAAATTTAGAATGGCTCGACAGATTTAGTTAAAAGATATAACAGAATATTTTCAGGAGCCAAAAGAAGCGAAGACAAACACAGCAGGAGCTAAGATGCTCCCTTTGTCTTTGTCTCTTTCTCTCTCTGTTGTTGTCAACTGTTGTGATGTATTTTTGATCGGAGCAAAAAGCTTCCAAACAAGTCCAGACTGCGGCAGAAAGCTCCTGCTATCCTGTGTGTACTGATGTGTGTCAACATGAGTGTGTGTGTGCATATCTACACATGTATGTGCACAAAAACAGACAAAGGCGTAGCAGTAAGAGCTAGTATTTATTATAAACCGTGAGATTTGCATTTACAAACCATAGAGTGTGTAAAAACAGGATGTTGGTTTGTGGATTCCTCAAGTATTTTTTTTTCTAAACAGTGCATGTTCAGAACGGATTGGGAGCTGGGATGATGCTACATCATCACCTAATGCAAGTGAAAAACCAAGTGAGAAGAATCATCATTTTCCTGTTGACTTGCATTCAAACTGACTTTCTGCAGCACGTGGAGTCGCCCCCTGCTGGCCAGTACACAGAATGCACATTTAAGGCACATCCTCATTGGCTTTGAGATTGCCTCTTGACACAAACACACTGGTTTCATCAGAACACTTTCCACACACCCACACACACATACCCAGAGGGGGAAAAGCACAAAGTGTATTCTCACTGTAGCGGTGAGAGCAGCAGAAGGAACCAAACATCAGAGGGCCTGTTAACGCACTGAGGAGCATTTTGTCTCCTCAAACGACTCGGAGAACAGCAGACAAAATGACTCAGACTCCGCTCAGAAGCAGCTGGAGAAGAGAGACGTTGAGCGCAGCCATCACTTTAGAGGGAATTTTATATCAGACAAAGCTAATCTAATGCTCTGCTCCTGTTTCAAAACTTCAAACTAGATGGCAACTCATTCTGATGAGGCTGGATCTGAGCGAGAGCATGAGAACCAGAAAATAAAGACGGAGAGTATCAGAGAGGCTCACTGCTACTTTCTGCAGGGCGACTGCTTCCATCTTTAACGAGCCGTGGATGTATGTGTGGATGTACAGATTAATGAATGGACAGATGGAAGTTGCAGAAATATCAATTATTATATTAGGAAGACAGATTGATAGATATAAAAATGGACAAAGGTCCCTCCAAAATTCCACATTATTGCTGCATTCCAGGCAACTCGGAAAAGACACTGATAGATAGATAGATAGATAGATAGATAGATAGATAGATAGATAGATAGATAGATAGATAGATAGATAGATAGATAGATAGATAGATATTCGTTTATATTCCAGGAAAGACAACTGAGGCTCATTGAATTATTCTTTTATTTACCTCCGTGAAGTGAAGGTTGACCTGAAGAACAAGTTTTCCACATCAAGGGGAAAAAAGAGAGAAAAAAGGAGAGACAGAAAGAGCCTGAAATGGACTCTGCAAAATTGTATAAAATGAAGTGAAACAGCTGCAACACTTTAATAAGCTGGCTGTCTCAAATCAAGTCCTGCTGGTTTCTGTTCCAAACACCAATTTTACCAGACAATAAAGAAATGCATTGCAGGGATTTATATAGATATAGACACTGAGGGAGGGAGAGAGAGGGAGAGGAATAAGAGTGCGAGCAGTAGTGCCAATTTACTATTTGACAACATCAAAAAAAGCCAACAGTTTCCTTCACAGAAGGCTAGCTGCAAGCAGAGGCATGAAGAGAGGCAGAAAACAAGAAGGAGAAAACAGTAAGCAGAGTAACAAGCGCCGCTCCTCAAATGACTGTGGGACATGGAGAGGCAATTACAGCGTAACCCGCCAACCGGCCCCATGCAGAGAGGAAGACAAAAACAAGCTCTGACTGGCAGAACAGGAGGAACACTTTAAGTGGACGGACAAACTGAGGGAGAGGTGTGTCAGTGTGATAAACATCAGCTTGTAAACACCTCGTCGCTGCACTTCACATGTGTATTCAGAGGAGGGAGAGGTGAGAATGCTCAGTACTCTCCACAGGTTTGCAGTTGATTCTGCTGGCATGCAGGAGGTGCAAAGTGAAGAAAATGCTTCTTACTCGCTGATTCTGTTTGTGATGTTTTATTGAAGGAGTAATTATTAAACTGCTTGTTTCGGTGCTTTTAAAAAAATTGGTTCACCCAAATCACAAAAAATGGATTCTGGATTGATGTGCAGAAGTAAGAAGAACATGCATTATTCATTCATCCATTCAATATCTTGAACCGTTCCTCTGAACTCTGAAATTACTCTGAAAGTCGGCATTCGAAACTTACAACAAGGAAGTAAAAGTACCAGATGTTTACCAGATGTGCTTCTATGTTTTATTGTAGAAAATAAATCCTTCAGCATAAAACTCAAACCCTGTTCTCCTGGGTGACCCATCCACCATGTGACAACCACCATTTAAACTGCATGCATCACCGTTTATTAAGGTGACGGCGGACAGCCTAAAGCGTAAAGATGAGTCGTATATTGTTGCCTGTACAAACGCTCTATATTGTCCTCTTTGAGAGGAGACCAGTCTGCTCTCTCACCTGCTACTGACACGGCTCGACTCTTTATTTTCTGCATTTACGAACATAAAAAAAGACCTGTCGACCTCAGTATCTATAGGTAAAAAGATGCATTAATTCCAAGGTGCATCAGCAATCAGCACCACAGTGGCTTCTTGCTGTATTCTGCGGCTCTCCACTTGACCGCTGATGATAATCCACCTTTAAAAAGACATTACGCTGCCCTTCTGGCTTTCATTCCCACCTCACATTCTTCTCTCTCTGATGAATGCATGTGTGTTTGTAAAGAAACTAACAGCATCACAGAGCTGCTCGACTCTTTCAGCATCATCTGAATATCTACAGAAATCTGAGGTAGAGGCAGAGATTAATTACTCTGAAATTTGGCTAACAGTGTGCAGCTGCTCCGTGTCATGGATTTGGCTCACAGTTAATAAAAAAACAAGTGGAGCTATATCAAATGGCAGCTTTAACAACATTATAGAAGATTTCTTCATCTTTTACACGAGAAACTTGTTAGCATTAAAGCTAGTTTTACACCTGGTAAATGAAAGAGCGATTCTGTGTGTTCCCATCTTTGGCAGCTTGATGTTTATAATGAAGATCACGATTCATTTCTAAATGGAAAAAAAAATTGAAATTCAAGTTTTTAATTTCAGTTATAGAAAAGAAGAGCAGGATCGTCAAAATGTATAATTTGAGCAAAAGTACATTTAAGAAAAATATGGCAGTTATATAACTCCTATCAATCTGTCAGGGTCTAAAATTAACGATCTGTTGATTTTTACGAATCAAGTCAATAGCTTAAAAATGACAAAACCACCCGAGCGGACAGAACACGTGTTTAAAATGAAACTGGATCGAATCCTGACCTTGAATGGGAAGTCTCATCGAACTGTGGATTTGGAGGATCGTGACGCCCCTGATAATGAGCCTGTGAGGAGCAGTGTGTGTGTGGATCATTAACTCTCTCAGGTTGTCTATAAAGATGACAAAGATGAATTATTGCTCCTTATGAGCCTGTGGCAACCCAGGTAATGGTCTGTATATGTGTGTGTACGTGTGCGTTTGTGTGCATATGTTGTGATTTCCTTTGTGTTTTTGCAGCACTGATGGAGCGGATTCAAGGCAAAGTTCAAGGAGTTTGTCTCTGTGTGTGCATGTCTTTCTCATTCTCTGTGTGTGTATGTATGAGTGTGTGTCTTTCTGTCCTTTTTTCCCCTAATGATGTATCATCTCTTGTCTCTCTGGCCAGAAGACACGACCCCCCTCTTCACCCCCGTATCTTTCACTTTCTTGTGGGGGCAACATTATTGGCAGAGCCGAGTCAATAATTCAACTTGACCCGCCGTTACGCTCACAGATGCACACAAGCACACACAAACACACACAAGGTCAAACCTTGGGATCAGGGGTTTTGCAATATTGATATTTTTAATAAATATGATGATTATTTTTACAGCTGCTAGTCCAATATAACAGCCGGAGGCAAATTCCAATAACATTCTCTGTGTGTATGTGTGTGACTGTAATATTGCAGCTCTGGTCCATATAAATGTCCAGTGGGTTTTGAGCTAAAACCATCACGGTTTTAAATTGACTCTATCATGTGTGTGTGTGTGTGTGTGTGTGTGTGTGTGTGTGCAGTGGTGAAAAAAGTACTGAAGTAAAAGTACTAATACCAACCTGTAAAATTACTCCACTACAGTAAAAGTCCTGCATTCAAAACTTACTGAAGTAAAAGTACAAAAGTATCGGCATAAAAATGTACTTAAAGTATCAAAAGTAAAAGTACTCGTTATGCAGAATGATTGTTTTATATATTTCAAACATATTGTTGGATTATCATAATTGATGCATTTATGTAATGTAACTACTAAATGTACTGTTATGAGGTTTAACTTAGAAAATATATAATTTTTTGCCAAATCTCGACCTGAAAAGTAACTATACTTTTCAGGTCGAGATTTGACATGAAAAAAAAGTTACATGTAGTGGAGTAATAAGTACAATATTTGCCTCAAAATGTAGTGAAGTAGAAGTAAAAAGTTACTTAAAATGGAAATACTGCAAGTACCTCAAGAGAGAGAGAAAGAGAGAGAGAGAGAGAAAGTTTGAAAGGTGGACTATTACACAGAATGTTAGTTAACAGCAACTCTAATGTAATAAAGTAATGTTTCACACACACACACACATGGATCCTCCTCTGTTAG
>CAFUXE010000643.1:373150-386012 GCA_903364295.1 Serranus cabrilla | reverse complement strand
GTGTGTGTGTGTGTGTGTGTGTTATAGTGATTTATTTCCTGTTTAATCGGGTTTGGCAGAGCGGACTGAGCTCAAGCTCAGCGTCAAGGTGTATTTATGGTGTGTGTGTGTCTCGCAGAGTATTTATAGCTCTGGTCCAATCTGTGTTGCATCCAGCTGCAGTGAGGAGATAGTGGTTTCAAACACAACACACAGTGCCTATACCAATATATTTCACAAGCACACACACATGCATTGACGTGCACGAAGAAATGCTCACTAAATCTTAAACTGAAACATGTGGCTGCATCGTAGGATAATTCCTGGAATATAAAATGCACTTTAGTTTATTTAAATACTGCGTTTGAATGCATGTATGTTTTTGTAATGTTTCAACATAATGCAAGCTAATTCAAGAACAGAACCTCAAATAAAATTTTGATTTATGATTTACTAACATTATCCATAATAAATAATTTACTTGTCTCTCTCTTGTCTTATTTATTTATTTATTTTTAACTTTGTCATGCTTTAGGAAGTGACACAGAAAGTCTGTAAAACAGTCTGTAGTTTTTTTCATTGTTTCATTGTTGTTTTCATTGTTTTGGCAGCAATCCCAGTTCCAGATAATTGTCATGTTTCCTTAAAAACAAACAAAAAAACAACTATAAACGAAAAACATTTTCATAAAAACTCATTGTTTAGATGACGAGGCAGTTTCTGTTTTTCAAATTTCATGATGTTTTTCATGATTTGCATCCTGTGAAAAACAAAGTGCAAAAGAAAACTTGAGTTTTATGAGTATACAAACACAACCCTGATACCAGAAATGTTAGGATGCTGTGAAACTGAATTAAAGTCATAATAATACATATCTAATTCAGCAATATTTGCAAGTTTCAGTTTGAAAATAAAATATATTGTCTTTGAAGATTTGAATATATATCACAAACGATTAGTAAATCCTCACTTTTCATTGTTCCAACTCATCATTAAAAGTGTCTTGATGTGGTTACATTCAGAAACATAACATATAAAACATGTTTTTTATTAAACCTAACTATGTAGTGTTTATACCTAAACCAAACCACATAGTTTCTTCTTTCCTAAACCTAACCATGTTGTTTATTTAAACCCAGATATCATCTCACTGAATAAGCCCTAATAATATGCTAATATGCTTTAAATCTCTTTTTTCCTCCTTCTCTCTTTCTCCCTGATCTCTGTCTCTTGCAATCGTATGCTGTCCCTTGTGACATTTTTAATGACAGTTAAAAGAATTCCTATTAAAACCAAATATAAAACTGTGTGTGTGTGAGATCAAGCAAACATATATAGAGTTGTTTCATCCCTATGTGTGTGTGAGCGTCTGTCGGTAGCCTTCATTCTTGATTAGCAGACATCATTAAACTACAAGGTGTTGATGGCGCTTTACTCCTCGTTAGCGGCTGATGTATTTCCCTCGTTAGCTGGCATCACATCAGCGCGCGTGTGTGTGTGTTTGCTAATTCATACATGCTTGTGTGTGTGTGGTTAACAGGGTAATTCGGCGTGAAGCCTGCGAGGCCTTTGGAATCTGCACACTGTCATTACAAGAGCCCTCATGGATTAGAAATGCTAAGTGGGGGAGGGGGGCAAAACGGGGGATAAAGAGGGGTAAGAGTGAGAGTGAGTGTGGGATGAAAGGGGAGGATAAAGAAAGATGATAAAGAAGGTTAATGACGGAGTAAGAGGGTGAAGAGGAAAGGAGAGGGAGGGGGAGAGAGAGGGTGAAGGTAAAGAGGGATGACAAGGGTGAGAAAGAGAAAGCACACAGACAGAGGAAGGGAGAAAACACAAGGACGCAGGGGGAGGAGATGAAGGGAGAAAAGGTGAGCATGTGATGAGGGATGAGATGTGCTCCTCTCTCTCTGTCCGTGGTCCTGTAAAGGTCAGAGATTACAGAGCTCCCCTTAAAATATCTTGAATTTAATGATGAACTTTGCAGCTCCCCTGTTCTTAATTATCGCGCTGTCTCTCATCATGAGCAGCAGGACAGAAAACTAAATCTTTAAACTTCGCTCCACTCTCTCTCCCTCTCAGCTGGGTTCTTCTTTGGTGTAATATTCTCAATTTTCTCCTGTTGTTCACCTTGTGCCTCATTTCTTTCACACCGCTTCCTTTTTTGCACAAGCTCTTGTGCCTTTTTTTCCTGAATGTTTCACTGTCATTGCAGCCATGCCTTCTTTTGTGCCTCCCTCTCTCTCACACTCCTTTCATATTGATGCATTTCTTTTCTGGGAGAAACAGAAAGCAGAAGGTATTCAAGGATTCTTTTACTTCTCAGTTTTACAGTCAGCTTCTCAGTCAGCTTTTTCCCCCTCCTGCTTCTGCGAAGGTTTGATCTTTGTTTCTGTCAAAGAGACTCTGAGAGGGGCTGGATTAAGGTCTGAGTGAGCATGTGTGTGTGGAGAGCTAACCCTAACCCTGGTGCAGAGCTCCACGGCCTGCTACTTAAACATTTATTCATTAGCTGCATCTCATTTAGGGCAATGACAGCAAAGGTCTCATACTGTATGGGCAAATACATCCACACTATATCTTCACCAGGATCACAGAGACTGACCAAACCACAAGGAGCATATGTTCTTAAAAACTTCCTTATGGTTGTACATTTTTACCATTTTAACTGGGGTTCAGGTCGGATGTATGCATACTGTATTTTTCACCAGATATTGCAGCTTTTATCGCTCATAAAACATACAGATTTAACAGCAAATGTGTGCAGAAAACGTTGTGAGCGCCTTTCTCTTCTTACACTTGTTCCTGAACTCCTAACCCTCTCACTGTAGCACCTTGATATAACCAGCGAGCTCCTTGGCAACAGTTCCAGACTCAATATGCATCAGGAGGCTTTTTTTATGCAGCAACACCAGAAATTTTCATCCCAGTAAATCTGACATGTAAACAAAACAGTTTTTGTTTCATAACCGATTTTCTGAGGCAAAACAAAGAGCCAACAAAACTCTTTAAGCAGCAGGATTTTGTCTTCCCTGAGGGGGGGTACTTTGAACAGAGCTCAGATGAATTGGGTGAGCTTATGTTCTCATTAAAATAATTGGTAGAACAGCCAACTCACTCGCTCGCTGCTCTGACGAGTGATTTATCTAAAGGCTGTCAACCCGACGAGGGGGGGAGGGAGTCTGCAGGGATGCACGGGCATGTGCGTGTGTTTGTTTGTGAGGGAGTGTGTCTATGCAGGTAAGCATGAAGCATGTTTTTTATGGGGTTTTTCTGAACATGCACACCTGGATGTATTGAATGCATATTGTGTATACAGTACACATAGAGTATGTTTCTGCACAATTACAGTAAATGTGTTCTGAGTGAACTCAGTGCGTATGTTCCCATGCAACCAGCAGCTGTTTGAGATAAAAAAAAATGTTGCCTTTTTCTTAATCATTTCTTCTATTCTTGCTCTCATATTTGCTTCTCCTCTTTTATCCCCACCGTCTCTTCACCTCCTGTTCTGCATAAATTATCAGATCCCAACTCGTCATCACTTTGTCTCCATTTGACTGCATGAACGACATTGATCGGAGCCGGAGAAAATCCGAGGCAGACCTGCTGCGTTCATCATAACAGGGTTGTGAGGAAAAAAATATATTCCAAATTAACTCAAATGGAAAAAAAAAGTTAGCTGTGAGTGTGTCCCTGTGTGTGAGAGATGTCAGTTGGATGTGTGAGATGAAACAAAGCTCACCTGCTGTAAACTGCAGGCCTGCAAGATAATCAAATGTACTCTGAGGGAAAAAGGTAATTGTATGGCTGTCTGTTTGTCACAGTGGCTTGCCGGCACATGATGAAGAAAAAAAGAATTAAGAAAAACTGACTGAAGGCAGACAAGGAGAAAAAGGGGAGAAGCGTAGGCAACATAACAAGCAGAATAAGAGTAAATACAGAGAATTTAGTGAAGAAAGAGAAAGAACTGAGACACGATAAGATGAAATAATGAGAAAAGTTGTACAAACTCAGAGGAATTTCTCTCACACACGACCTTTTGAGTCAGTGTGACGAAAACTGGCCAATTACAAAGTTTAATACATTTAATAAAAGTCAACTGGATTACACTTTGGAGGCATTTTATGGCATTCAAACAGAATTCCCCACGACTGCCTTTCATTAAGTAACCTCTGTCTTTCACTAGCTGTGTTTCCTGGGTTCGTTGAAGCCTCCTTGAAGCCTGGATAGCTCAGTCGGTAGAGCATCAGACTTTTAATCTGAGGGTCCAGGGTTCAAGTCCCTGTTCAGGCGATTCATTTCTTAAGCAATTTCCCTTTGGGGATTATTAATGTATTTATGATTCTAATGTGATTGCCAGCGTTTGTCTGTCTGCCTGTTTGTTTGTGTACAAAATAACCCAAAAAGTACTGCATGGATTTAGATGACATTTTCGGACAATGTGTGTATTGGGACAAGGAACATGTGGTAAGATTTTGGTGGTGATCGGTGATCGGGAACACCATCTGGAATTTATATTGCAAATTTATATCATTGCATCAGTGACCCTATTGCCTTCACTAACTGCCGCCATCTAGTGGATGAAATATTTCAATGCCAGTGTGCTCCAAAAATACATGCTTTTAATATAATCCTTCAAGTGTCTAACTTGGTATTGTGTAAGTGACCCTAGTGCTTTTCTAGTTCATAACTACGACGGCTGCTAGCAAACATGGGTCTTAAACAACACATGGGATCATATTTTGCAGGACAGTCTCTTCTGCCTTACTTTACTTCTTTTATTTCAGTTTCCTTTAATCCATTCTTAACTTCCTCCTCCCTCCCTCCCTCCCTCCCTCTACTCATCTATATTCTTCCTTCACCAGAGCCGTACGGAGAAATGATCTTCACCGAGCCAACAGCTGTGTCTTAAAAGCTTGACAGCACCAGCAGGTATCTGTGTGTGTGTGTGAGAGAGTGTGTGTGTGAGGCCAACGTCACGCTGAGCAGGTAAACAAGTGAGGTTGCTTGTTATGCATATGTATCTGTTATCAAAAACCAATCATGGCTGCCATGAGAGAAGTAACGGCACCGCAGCAGTGACAGAAATATCAACTACATTAAATGCTCAGCACCCTGCAGCTTCACAGGGCTGAGGTAAACACCCGCACACGCCACAACTCCTCAAATAACAGCACGAACAGACCACACCTCCTGCCACTCAGGAACATATGAATAAATGGCAGAAATTAGATTCAAGTATGCACAGGTGAAGGTTCATCTTCCAAAGTATATCAGCTAGAGTGGCTGTGACACACGGCAGGTGTTAAGCACAGTTGAGAAAAGACGAGAGCACTAAAGAAGGAAGCAATTAAGTGAAGTAAGTTCGTGGGGAGTTCTGTTTTTTTATGCAGATACTGCTTCAAAACTCCACTGCTGACTGCAGCACAAAGGTTTCCTGTTTTATAAGGAGGATAAACAATGTGGAAGTCATTTTCATACAGCCCTTTAGTCAAACAGTCATCATCTACACTTGGCAAATGTGAACCGGAAGTAAATAAGATACAGAAAGGTTTCCTGAAATTAGAAAATAATAGACAAAATGGATTTAAAAATGCATTGAGTTTCCCCTCAAAGACGTCAATATAGGCAACAAATACGACTCAGATCTTCACTTACCACAAAAGGAGAGGGAGTGTGTTACATTTCTTTCTTGTAAGTTGTTTATAGTTTGTGGTAAAGCAGCCAATTATAAATGAGTGAACGTTTAAGTAACTACTTTAAACTAATTGGCAGTGAAAATTTAGTGGATAAGTTCTTTAAACACATCTTAACTTCATGAAGAACCTCTTGTACCGACTGCATTTAGTCTTGAGAGTCGCTAAGGTTGCAGGTTAAGTGCTGTGAATGTTTGAGAGAGAAAAGTTCTTCTTCTGAAGAAGAACTGCAGCTTTACCTTTCCTTCACCTTTAGAATATGTGCTGCCTTTTTGTGCAAATAACAACATTTTCCAGTATGTTTAATCTAAAGTTTAATCAAGTTCTCTGTTTGGTTTTTCCTGAGTGGGTAAATGGAAAGTATTTATATCCATTTTGCTGAACAAATGATCAGACTTTCTTTAGATTCAGCCGTCTCGCCTTCATCTTCTGCTGCTCATTACATTCGCTTCTCTTTCAACCTTTTTCATTCTCTGTGTTTATCTTGATGCTAATCACCTTTTATCCGTTCTCTTTGCTTTCCCCGTGCCTGGCCTGTGCTCTCTCTCACTCATTATACACTTTTCTCTCACTTCACCTTTCCCAGAACAATTTAAAATCTTGTGTTGTGATGCTTTGCTCTGAGCTGGACTGCAACTAATGAGTGCAGGGAGGTCATTGCTAAAGCACTGTTGGTGGATAAAAGACACGGAAGCACTGTGAAGCTGGCAGATAGAGTAAATCACAAACAGGTGAACATTTCCAACTCAGCTAAATGTTGTTTTAAGTCATACATTTATCAGTATTTGTGACAGTGTTGGGGCAGGAGCTCGGCCAGCACCAACCACAACCTGTCGGCCTTAAGGTTAAAAGTTGCATAAATTATATGTGATTTAATATTTGATGTCAGCCTCTTGGAAATCATTCTGCACCTTGAATTATTCAGTTTGTCTTACATTATGCTATGTACTGTTGAGAACAAAGACAAATTATCAACTCAAATGAGAAGCACAACTGAAGTACGCTTTTTATCCTCGACAGCTTTCATTTTTTATAGCTTTCTATCTATCCAAAAATCTATCCAACAGTAAGCGACAAAGTAAAGAAAAGAAGAATCTACAGCAGCATGTGTTGTTCCATGATATTGAGTGATATTAGATAATGCTCACATTAACATGATAACATTCACCGTTAACATTAACAGTAGCAGTTTTTCAAGTAAAGTTGAAGTGAATTTGAAGTGAAATTTTGAAATGTCACATTAAAGAAAATGCAACTGATTGAGAGCAAATAAACAAAGCTGCAATAACGTACTTTGGTCAGAAGGTGGCAGTGTGATGTGTTGCTGTATAATAGTTATTTCATGTCAGAGGAAACAGTCAAAGTCAGAACTTATTGAATTATCGGTTTTATCGAATTCTGGTGTTTCCATCAAGTTTTTCTCATGCAAATCTCAGAAATAGAAATGTGTCGATGGAAAAAAGCGACTAGCAAGATGTTTGACCAATTAATACTATCAGTGACAGTTCAAAAAAGGTCTAAAAAAGATGTTGCACGGTAAAAGACCGAACCCAAGTGTTCATGCTCAGCCAGTGGATGGCTAACAGATAGAAAAATATGGAGAATATCAGAAAATCAGACTTCACATTTATTTTTCACTTGTCTGATCAAACAGCTGCATGAGGCCTTCCACTTGCACAAACTGAGAATTCACAACTAAAACTTGTCAGTTAAACCAGAGATGATTTCCCTTGTGGCTTGAATAGAAACAGCTGTATTTGTTGCTGTATGTTGCACCACACTTCTCTATTTATTTACTGGTTACTCAGTATAAATCAATATGACAGCAAAAATATATATATATAAAAAAAGATAAGCCACTTATAACCAGTATTATTCTAAAACTCCTCATTGTGTGAGCAGGACGCGGCTCCATCTCAGGCTGCTGGTGACACACAGTGGCTGACACATCAGGTGTCTCTTACATACGTGGTTTTATAAGTGAGCAGTAAGCGGTCCCCTTTTACGGACCTCCAAAATCATGTCACGATCTTACATTAAAGCTCTGAAAAGGTCAGGCCGCTAATGGCATAATTCCTTTCTGTCTGTAATACAATAATCCCTTCCTGTGTTTAAATGAGTTTATATAAGCTTGTGTCCTGATGCTGTGCATGTGTCTTTAATCCCTGAAGACAGTTGTTTTACAGGGTCATTGTATAACTATCGCTGGCTTCATGTAATATCCTCTTAGAACCAATTTTAGTCGCTATGATAAAGTGGATCAATGTGATGTTTAAATTCATGTCAGCTGAAAAGATGGAGAACAGCATTACAATAAAGACACAATGTTATGTTTAAAATGTTTAAACGGCTTTAGATGCTTCAAATTCTATATAAAACTCATGATTGTAAAGCCTCCATTTTCCCAGCTGTGCATGTTTTAAAGTATTACACTGAGACAAAACTCTCGTCTCTTCTTAGACGATAATTAAACATGGCAGTCATCCTAAGTGTGATGTTTACGGGTACAGGCCCACTGGGAGCCCGTCTTCACAGCAGTGGCCTCCTTTTCTTATTTTTTACTGAAAATCATATTCTTGCGGTACTTTCCCAACCGCCCAGCAAACTTTAAGTGAAAATATGTCCACTTTTCCTTACAGTGCAGCACAGCGCTCGCTCAGTAACAATAAGACCCACGATCAGCATTTCCCAAAAGAGCACTGTGAAGCACTACCAGCTAAACAAGGACACACAGTGTCTGTCGAGGACTGATGACACGAGGCGAGCCGTGATCCTGGTGCAGTGTTTTGTCTGGAGACTTTCCTCACAGCCAGTAATGAGGTAATTGTGCTCAGGGTCTTTGTATCAATAACAGATGCACAGTAGACATAAGTTTACTAACCATAATGCAGCTTTTTTCTTTTTTCGTGGTTTAAGTGCCCAGTCTACTATAATTCACAGGGACTATTTTCTTATTCAGACCAACACACATAAAATGAACATTTTGGCTCACTTCCTTTTGGTAAATGTGCTGCTGAACACAGATCCTCCAGGATGACACCCACTGTGTGTCTGACCTGCAGCTACAGTAACTGTACTGTAAACTCTGTTTTTGTGTTCATCCTTGTGTATTTTACTTTAACGCTACAATAGTCATCATAGATTAGTCATTGAACAACACGGGATAAGTGCCCACGAGGTTCTGCTTGATTCCAATAGGATGCAGGTGCTTTTAGGCAGTTTAAGGACAGTGCAAATGAAAAAAGGTGTTCAGTAAAGAGCTGCTTCTTCAGTCACTTCCTAAAGGTTGAGGTGGACCAGCAGATTGGATAGAGTTTGTGCAATCATTCCACTAGTGTCCCATTTTGGAACATAAAGTCCTAAGTTATCTAGTCCTCTAGATCAGAATGATCTCCTATCAAAAACAACAATATCGTGCGTTTGTAGAGGACTGTCCTCCGCCTCCATCTTGCTGATGTAGAAGTACTGATTGATGGAGATGCAGGGTTTAAATGGGAAGGTTTTTTTTACATGTTACTTGGTAATCATGTCACCCTTCTTCACTTCCAGCATTTACATGCATTTATTCACTGTTTTAACTGTATTTTATAACGCCTGACCAGGAAGTTTTTTACCCTAAACCTAGGTCAGTGGTTTGGTCGTATAAATTCACAGAAACTGCAGCTTTTTTTACAACCAAGAACTGTACGTATATGTATCAGTGTAAAGCAGGTTGCAATACAGAAACTGAAACAGTGCCTATGTGCAACTTGAAGAAAGGAACAGTGAGAAGCTCTGCATTGAATTGTCATCACATTAAGTAAGAGATGTAGATAAGTTCCTTTGGTGTCTCCAATCCTAAACCAGCACGTGACCACATTAATGCCTGAAAGAGTCAAGATAGACGGCAAGTTACTCAACATCTGACTGCTCAGAAGTTTAGTGGTCAGTTACTCATTTAGGTGCTTCACATACATCTTATTTATTGTGCTCATGGAGGCTGCTTGACTGCACTTTTAAACATGTTTTAACAGGCAAGTTGATGCATTCTGTTGATGATTTGTCTTAATGATGCGCTGTCTGGATTTTTGCTCAATACATTTTGGTTTGAAACTCATCAGGCATTAGGCTGGCTTAATGAAAAAACTTTTTGGTTTGAAAACCAAAAATTGTTCCAAAAGTGTTGTAAAACTGCAGCAGTACAGATATCTTATCATTTCTCCGACTATAACTGTAACTTTCTTGAATTAACAGAATTCCCTCGGAAAGTCAGCTTGTGGTTTAAATACTGTGGGGAAAAGGTTTTTTCATTAAGCCAGCCTGGCAGATAGAGGAGAGGAGATGCAGGAGAGAGGAGATGGTAAGATTTCATTCTTTCACTGTCGTGGTCTTCAATTAATCCCTGCTCTAACAGGAAGTGCAGCAAGTTTTAAAAAAAAGCCTTCTTTGTCTCTTTAACCAAACAATAAGCGTCTTAAAAACACGATGACTCATCACTTCTGTCTTGACTTTCATCTTCCTCATCCACAGTTTGTATTCGAGCCTTGTCAGCACACTGGGAGTAAAACAATAGCGGCAGTTGTCTGTTATGTGTCATTTGAAAAAAGAAGAGAAAAGACAGAATCCCCATAAGGGGACGCAGTGACATTTACAACCACAATCCCCTCAGTGATTTTAGCTTAGCTCGTCGCTCCGGATCTCAGGCTCATCCCTTACAACAGATCTGAGCATTTAGAGGAAGACAAAGTAGTGCAAAGTGGATAATTGTACAAACAAAGGGAGAGTAAACGGAGGAGAGGGAAGCGGGCAGAAAGAGATACAGAGAGAGAAAGTGAAAATCCTCCACTTAGCTTTGTTTACAGTGCGTCAAAAATCTTATGGCCATTTAATCTGTTAAGCGTGTGGCTATTGTCTGGCTATCATCTAAAGAGGATGGCGTAATTTTTCCCCCTTTTTCACCCTTTACTGGTCTTTTTCAGTGCCACAAAGGAGCTTAGTCTAAGCAGTTAAAAAGGCCGCTCTAAGCCGTAAAGTGTGCCTGAAGCGTCCATTATACGATGTCGTTAAAGGGTATTGTGTCAGTGAAGCGTCTGTCCGCATGCTCAGGGACGGCTGACCCAAAAACACTCCTATTGTGTTAAGCTGTATTTAACCTCATCCACTGAGGCTGGAATGAGTGTGTGTGTGTGTGTGCACATTAAAGTTTTTAGTGTATCTGTGTGTAGGAGTCTGCTTGTCTTTAAGCTATTCTTAAGGGCTCAGAGTTTGTGTGTGCGTGTTCGAGTCCTTTAAACCTTCTTAACAATGGTTTTCTTCTTGTCTGTTTTTTTTTGGAGTGCATGGCAGCTTGCACATTTGTTTGGCTGTGCACTTTCATATGGATATACTGTACAGCCATGCTTTAACTTGCATGTGAGCTAATGCTGTTTTGTTGTTGCTGTGCGTGGTTTAATCAGCATGCTGGAGTTGATTGCAAGTATTTGTGTGCACGCAGTGTTTACTCCCTACTTCCGCCTTGTTATGTCTCTGATTGTGTTTATGTGTGGGCATCTGAGCCTTTCCCCCTCACTGTAATGCTGCTTCTTAAGAGTTGAGAGCGGCCCATTTGTCGCCTCGCTCAGTATGTGAGGAGTAGATTGGCACTGAAATCACCTCTATGTCTGGCAGATAGATCTGTCTGAGGCGCTGCTGTGACTTCACAAGCCTGTATGCTGCACGTGGAGCACTATCAGAACATGAAGACGATTTAAGTTGCAATGACGTTTGACATATCTGCACCTTTAAAGTTGAAATGGCAAACTTATAGCAAACATTTTCTTATTTGCATGTTTTGCAGTCATGGAATAACAATTGACAAATTGTAATCCCAATATACAATTTGCAGCTCCGGTTTTGGTTTCTACCAAAGTATGAGAGAGAGTATATTTCATTTAAGATCAGAAATGTCAGTTTTAACTTAATTTTAAGCTGTTGGGCTAATTAAGTAGACTGGTAAATTCAAACTAACAGAAAAAGTACATTGCACTTTACAAAACATTACATTTATCTGACAGCCGCTTTTATCCAAAGTACCTTACAGGAAGTGGATTTTACTGCAGGAACAAAAGCGATCAGAAATGTTACACACCATGGGCATGTGATGCCTGCCAAAACTCCAACACCTTCGAGTTCTGCATAGGTCCAACACGTTGGACTCATTATAAACATGCCAACATCTAATGTACTTACAGTTTCTTTTCTTATACATAGAAAAGAGAGACACCAAATCTAATGGAGACCTGAGCTCAGTCAAACAGACTCTGGGGATTGTGACAAATCATGTGAGCAGAGCTGATACCACACTCAGATCCATCCAGATTCACTCAGAGATGAGATACAAACACACACAGACCGGAGACTCACAACACATCATGGCTTTACTTCTTCTGTCTGCTGTTTTCTACTGATAAAGAACAATTTTCACGCTATTTCACAATCCGTCCACATGGTTCTCAAGGCAATCAGAGATGGCAGTCTTCACCCCACAGCGCCCTCTGTTGGTCAGAGGATGTACATGCAGCGGACACACAGACAGACACCGCCGCCCAAAACAATACTTCAATAGTCCCCCTCCCTGTCACAAAATGTGTATTTTTTATGCTTTTTTTGTGCCGTTTTCAATTGAACCAAATCCCCAAATGTCATGTGACTTTAAAACAGTGTGTTCATGTGTTCCCTAAATCCAACATTCTGTACAATCCTAAAGGCTTTTTTTAATAATGTTTGTAATGTGATGTAATCTTCCTGTTACTCTGCTTGCTGAGGGAGCCGAGACATATACAGACGGAAAGAAAAACGAGCTTTGTGTTGGTTGTAAAGGAGTAAATGTGGTTTATAACGTGGTGAACTGTAGGTGTTGACATTTGAGAAAGAAACGGAAAAAGTAAATAAAGTTGTTGTTTTTCAGTTCATACATCATTCCACTGCTTTATCTATTTGTGCTTTCTGTACCAAAGGATTGTGTATACGGTCTTTCCTGTTCACAATACAACTGGTATCTTTCCCTTGTTGTGTTTCCTTAAACACTATCTCTGCACCGGCTGTATTAACACGCCTGCTGTGGCTATTTTCCTCAGAGGGATCTTTTAATCTTGTTATTCCTGAAAAATGTTCTTTTTGTAAAAGAGCAATACAAAGACTATAATTTAATTTAATTCAGACAAACTGCT
>CAFUXE010000643.1:321884-337454 GCA_903364295.1 Serranus cabrilla | reverse complement strand
GACACACACAAACATATTCAGTTCAAATATGGACGCAATTACTCCTAACTTTGCTCTCATTGGTCACAGGTGTTGCCTCCAAATGAGTGTAAATGAAAGCCATTAATCGTTGCTGGAGGCGAAGCTGAAAGAGAGTGATTAGCAGCAACACAGTGGGCACTCGGCAACAGAAAAATGACTGCAGGTCGGAGATGGATGATGGATGGAAGGATAGATGGATGGATAGGGGGGAGAAGGAAAGGTTGCACGCATAAATTTAAGTTATGCAAGCAACTGGGCAGATTTGTTATAGATTTATGGATGTGTTGAAGGCTGAACAGGACTTTCTGACTCAATATACAAGGTGAGTTTCTTTACAAATGGATGAGTGTCTTACTCTTTGTTGTAATAACCTCTGATGAAGGGAAATTAATCAGATAAGCAGAAATCCTCGAAAAAATGCCTCCTCTTGATTGAAACACAGGTCTTATTTTTTGTAAATGTGTGTGGTTATGATGGCATTGTGCTCAAGAAGTTCATTACTGGGATCTAGGAAGTCATTTTTTAAATGATTTTAATGGATATTTATGACCTTGCTATCCCACAACCAAAAGCTGAGCACTATTTTCTGGCATTTAAGTACATTTATTTCCTGTTTAAACTGTCTTTTATAAAGTCTAACCAAGAAGTTGTTGGCCCTAAACCTAGCTCAGTGGTTTAGTAGCATAAATTCACAGAAACGGCAGCTTTTTTTTACAACCATGAACCGTACGTGTATGTACTGTGAGCCACGAAACCCTCATATGTGTCATTTTGACAAAGGCTCATATGTGTCGTTATGGGTGGTATTAACAAACGGTCTATTCTGTCGTTTAGGTTGGAGATCTTGTTGGATAAGTTGGGGTCTGGGATTGAGGTACGGAAACTAGAACAGAGGTGCCACTTTTAATAATAATACAGATGAAACATATTCTGGTTCATACAGAAACGGAGAGGACTGCTTTATAGATAAATGAGTGGGAAGACTGATAAATGATCCATTATGAAAAATAAAGATAGAATTTGCTTAAGTTAAAATGCATGACCAGACATCGGAATAATCATGGCGAGGCGGATGGATGGATGATTGGACAGACGGATGGATGGTCAGAACAGGATGATTAGCATCAACATGAAGTAATGAGCAACATACAAATGATGAGTGGCCTTCATGGGGAAAACTTCAGGGAAAGAGGGGAAGATGGAGGATATAAAGATGAGAAAAAGCACGGACAGAGATGGAAGAAAAATCACAGGGATGAAGTTAAAGACAAAGTTAAAGATAAATTGAGGTGAAGATTGATTGAGTTAAAGAGAAATGGAGGTAAAGATAGATTGTGGGATAGATACAGGGGTTCATTAGAGAGAAACCACCGTAGATTGATGGATGAATTGATAGTTCTGTGTGTATATGAGAGAACAGAGGATAACTGAAGGAACTGATGATGGACCCTCGTCTTTCATTTGTGGTTAAAGAGGTTGATGGCACGAATTTGCTGTTTACATGTCATCAATCTGCCCACTAACTCTATCTATTTGCATAATGGGCAGCAACAGATTACAGTGGAGCAGTGATGTAGGTTAAAGTAACATCACTTTAAACTCAAATGGTGATTTTTCATCACAATGATCCATGCTTATAGATAGGAGAGCAGTTTATACAGTGGCCAATCAGAATGCTGGATCCTGATTGGCTGACAGGCACAGGGGCAGTATTACCGGACATGAATAAATGCAGCAGCAGCTCACAAGACAGTGAGACATCAGATAACTGATGTAGAGAGAGAGAGAGAGAGAGAGACGCTTATTCCTTTAACTGATTATTAACCAACTATTATATGCCTTATTTATAATATTGTACATCTATAATATTTGCCTTATTTTAGCTCAATTTTCCAATTTTATTATTATTATTTTCATTCCTGTATTTTCTGTTAAGACTTCTATCTATGCTTTTTGTTAATGTCACTTGCTTTGGCAATGTTAGCAAATGTTTGTCATGTCAATAAAGCTGTATTGAATTGAATTGAATTGAACTGAGAGACAGAGAGAGTACTACAAATATAAATTGTCATGTTTCCAATTAATGAGGTGGTGTGAAACTAGAGTCTAACTTCTTATCTTTCAAACCATATATAGTTAAAACCTTGTACGGTTGCCTCGGGTTTACCAGAGTCAGCAAAAGGACGCTAACGCTGGTGAATTAGCTGTGTGCTATCTTTGTCACGGATCAGTCACTTTCATCTGCTGCTGATTTTTTCCAAAGAAAATTGGATGTTTCTGGGTAAGCCAAATAAAAAATCGCCGTTATCAAACAACATCACTTCTGTCCTTCACAATAAAATACAGTTCTGTGCAAACACAGACACCAAGGGTTCTTACTGCTTTCTCTCAGTATAGTTCATATTGTAATTAGACATGTAAATCTGACATAAAAGAACATTATAAGTTGCCCAACTGAATCTAATTCCTGAAGACTTTTTCTCTTGTTGGTGGCCAAAGTTTTCTGATTAGCAACTTCTTTTTGTTTTATTTTCTCTCCTCTTCTCCTGTTTCCTGACAGATTAGCCTACCACAACACATTACTCTGCCATCTTCAGACCAAAGTACGTTACTGCAGCTTTGTTTATTCGCTCTAAACCAGCTGATGGAATCGTTCCTAATTTGCATTTTCTTTAATGTGAAATTTAGCTTTAAAATTTGCTTTATGGAAACACAGTAAGTGTGGATTTTGCTGACTCATGAGGTTTACTTCCTTACTCTGCTCATTCTGTGACATCACAGATGTATGTAATGGTTAGCGGAAGTTCAAAAAAGACAAAAACAACTGCTTCAAAGATGCTTTCATGACTTCTGCGGGGTGTGACAGGAAGTTTTCACCTGGCCTCAGAAGGTTGGAAGACAGTCGGTAGGATGCTGGCATCGCCTGCTGCGCTCCCTGCTGTGTCAGTATCACACGTCCACTCTACTTAACAGCCTCCTCCATCACTGAGCAACCATCACCAAGGTGACACCGTGAAGCTGTCACTGCCATACCCTTGGAGACTGTCACTATGGTTACATACTGCTGTACATTTTATGCCAACAAGGCAAGGTGCAGGGGGAAAGGATGAGCTCAAGATCAACATGAAGTTTTGTTTTTTGAGTCAGATAAAGTGTGGAGGAATTGAGCAAATATCTAAAATCAAACATTTGAGGTTGATTTTTAAAAAAAAAAGAGGGGGAAAGTTAAGAAAAATAACACTGTCAGGCGTCAAATATTTACCTTTGATTTGCTGGCAGAGGTTGGACGGCACGCTGGCTTCACGGCCAAACTCTACAAAGTTGATGAGTGTTGCAGGCTTTAACTCTGCTTGTGTCAACAGCAGATATCTCTGCAGGGCTTAAATCTTCCCTTTGCCTGTGTGCATGAGTGTGTTTAAGAGAGTGTAACTGATTGAGTGATAGAGAGGACAGATGGTATTTGCCAGGCTATCAGTCAACAGTAACCAATCAGAACAGTCTTAATATTGTAGTTGTGAGGCTGCACAAGGACATCAGTGACGTGCTGCTGACCTTAACAAAGTTTTAATGGTTTTAATACAAGTGACAGGTGTGGGCCAAGCTGGATGAGACTGGTCTCCCCTCAAAAACAACAATATCAGGTGTTTGTTCATGTACCAATTTAAACCAGGAAGTTTTTTGCCCTTTCACCCAGAAGAACGGGATTCATGTCCCATGTGGAAAACAAAGGTAAACAACTTTTTACTTAACTTCCGTGGGTCACATCACCTTCGTATTTACTTCTCTTCCAGCATTTACGTACAATTACTGTTTAATCTGTCTTTTATAATGCCTAACCACAGAGCTTTTTTCCCTAAACCTATAGGTCAGTGGTTTTATAGCATACATTTCCAGAAACTGCAGCCATTTTTACCACCACATATATGTATAATGACCTGTGTGCTATCTTTAGAAAGCTCCACTGCAACGTGAGCCACTCACACTCAATCTAAAGTCGACATTCACCAACCTAACCTGCATGTCTTTGGATTGAGGGAAGAACAAAAACCTAGAAAGTGCAAGCTCAGATTGGCTGATTTCATGGACCAATAATACCCGAGAACATTATAAAACTCTGTCAGTGGTAAAGAACTTGTTCTACACAACTTAGTCAAGCCGACCAAACTTGTTAAAGATGTTTGGAACTAAATTAATCATCTTTAAAGTCACCCAAGAGCAAAACTTGGAGGTAATATCTTAATATCTTCAACCAGGAAAATGTAAAATATCAAAATATGATATTAATTAGTAATTTAACAGGTCTTAAAAAAGCAACAGGGGTGACCTAGATGTAAATCCTTTTTGATTCTGCAGTTTAATATGTTCGCCAAAGGGCAGAAAACCTTGAAATAAATAAATAAGCATGAGATTACTCCTTAAATTAGGTCTATTTTTTGCAGAAGACCATCAAAATCATACATTTCCATCATGAATACAGTCTCAGAAATATTTCACATATCATTACTTTTATTCCTTTTATTCTTAAATTAACTTCCCTTTTTAACCATCACAACTGATAAATCGTGCGGACAGGTTGGTTTTGGGAAGTTCATATAAATGGGAAGGCCAAAGTATTAGAAACACATCTCAGTTTAATGCTATACAAGTGAACAGCACCACAGCCATGAAAACCCCTGACAGGTAAAACCAGCTCTCTGAAACACTTCCAACAAACCCTTTCACCTGTGCACCTAAAACCCTGAGTGCACATCGCTGTCAAACATTAAAAGTTGTGCAGAATTGACACATCACTCTGAGGACCTGGAAGATGAGGGCAACTGCCTGAGGGCCAAATTTCCATCTATACAATATAGTGTGCTCCAGGTCGTAGCCCGGCCCCGTCCTTACCTCATGGTAAACTCTCAGCTTTGAGCTTCTCTCTCTGATGTGTTCTCCAGAGGTGGACGACCTCCCTTCAAGGTAGAAACGTATATCTGTGTAAGCTGGTTGGATCACTTCAAACTGAAAAAGCTAAAAAAGCTGCATGAAGGTGGATCCTCACACTGTCATCACCTCAACAGCAGCAACACTTCCTGTCATGTGACTGACCCAACCAATCAGAAGCAAAAGGTAGATTTAGCTGATTATTGGGGGGAAATAACTGCCATCAACTGTGGAAACTCTCTGCTTTTAATTATTGCATGCATTTCATTAATATTGTCCTTTCTACATCTTGATATTCCAAGCTACACTAAAAAATACGAGCCTTTCCTCTCCTCTCATCTTAAAAACATCCTCTTTCTGCACATCGTATTCCCTTTGCTGTTTTACATGAACTATCAGTCACAGCGGTCAGAGCACTGCAGCTTTTATGTTTGCACTTTTTGAGACGTGCAGTGTTGGTGATAGAATTGAAGCTTATTCAGAGTCACTCTGGATAGTGTCTCCTAAATGGCTGAAATATGTTCAGCGTGTCTTCCCTCAGGCTGCATTATGCATGCCAGTCAGCCTATCAATCACCACCCTGCCAGCACACCAATCACACTCACAACACTCTAAACTGTGGAATAAAGATGAGGGGCTGCTCGCATTTTTACGGCATATCAACCGCTACACTTAGAAAGACAGATGGACTTGACACAAGGATAAAAAAGTTTTGTGATTTTTTTTTTTCTTCCTTTTTGCCGGTGGGTAAATAGGCCGAAAAAAAAACACATTTGATGTTTTCCCTGTCAATATGGCTTGTGCTTGATAACCACGCAGGCGAAGCAGGAGGCACTCGGCTGTAATCCTCCAATGGGATTGGGGGAAAACAAAGTAGACCAGGAAGGGCTCACGCTGTGCCGGTGATGAGTGGTAATCATGAGAGGATGGCGAGCGCTTTTATTAGGGTAGAGCAGGTCAGGAATGAAAGTACTTCTGAGGCATTCAAGCACGCACACAAAAACACAACACACAATGACACGGCGAGACACGGTGTCTCTGTGTGCTGCAAATGTAAACTCACAAAAATACCCTTTCAAGGAGGTCGACACTTTTCTTGCAAGAACACACAAACATGTCCCAAGCTGCTAAAACTCAAAGGGATTGGAGAAGTTCAAGGACTGGAGTTCTGCAAAATAACTCAACTGTACTGACCAACGATATACCAATATATTGTTAGTCAATATAAGTTACAAACTGCCTCTTCAAGCTGCCTTTATAGGCAAGTATTGTTCCAAAACTTGAGCTTCTTTCGTGGTTTTGGGAGGTTGATTTGCAAAATGTGAGATAATCAGGTAAGAATATGTTGCAGACATCACAGACCTGAATGTCTGAGTTGGAGTGGTGTAAAAAGTATGATGATCCCTTACTTAAGTAAAAGTGTATAATTACTCCACTACAAGTAAAAGTCCTGCATTCAAAACTTACTGAAGTAAAAGTACAAAAGTATCAGCATTAAAATATAAAGTATTAAAAGTTAAAATACTCGTTTTGCTGAATGGCCCCACTCAGACTGTTTTATATATTCCAAATATGTTATTGAATTATAAATATTGATGCATATATGTAGGCAGCATTTTAATTTTGTAAAGGTAGGGCTCATTATAATAAACTGTTTTAAAATTAAAATAAATGTCTAATCACTTTAAATTGATCATGTTTTCATGTTAAATCTCGACCTGAAAAGTAACTTAAGCTGTCAGCTAAATGTAGTGGAGTAAAACGTACAATAGGTGCCTCTTAAATGTAACGTGGTAGAAGTATAAAGTTACATAAAATGGAAATACTCAAGTAAAGTACACGTACCTTAACATTTCACACATTGCACACAAGTAGAGTACTTGAATAAATGTACTCATTCAGATCCAAACTGTGCTGTGCTCTCAGGACTGTGCAGCCATTCAGAGTGACTGAAAGTGAGACTCAGGTTTTTGTCTTCAACAAGTGAACTCCCTGTGAAGTCCTCAACACACCGGCTGCACAGTTCAGTACAATAAGCACAGATTTGATGATTTTTGAAGGTCAAAAAATGTCTAGACATCTAGGTTAAAACTCTTAAATCAGTAGAAAAGTCAGCCAGTGAATCATCACATTTCCAAGAACAAGGCCCACACAGAGTGAATGGAGTGCTGGTCTTTCCTCGGACTAATTCTGCGCTTCAGATCTCACTTGGTGGATTTGGTTCTTCGAGATGGCATTTTCAGATGTTGGGTTTAGAAGGGCAGGAATGCAAATAGACGCACAAAGACACAGTGTGCAGGACGAGACGAGGGAACTTCGCTCTATTATGCATCAAAACACACTGAGACCTCATCAGCATGCAAATTCTTCAAAAATAGCCTGACATATTGATAAACACTCAAAAGGCTGTGAAAAGGCCTTATCAAACCCTTGGTCGGCAACGCCTAGCCCGCAGTTTAGAATATACAAAGCCTCCGAAAGGTTAATGAGATTCCTCAATGCCCAAGAAAAATATCTAAAGTTTTGGAGAGGGGCAGTGGTGTGTGTGTGTGTGTGTGTGTCTCCACAGAGTGTTTCCAAAAGATGAAAGACTGTGTGAATCTGAATTTAAATTTCCGTCAATCAGCACGGCGATAACAGAAAGGTTCAGGTTACAGGTTTTTGTTTTTGGAACACAATGACATAGATGATACTGAAAGCAAAATGAACGGCTTAATGAACAGAAAAATACTTAAAGTTCTTTTAGAATACAGACAAAACTCCCTGAGGGATTTTAAAGCAGGATCATTTAAATATCAACATTTTGTAGTATGACCTTCAACATTTATTGACTTTATTATATCCCGTTTTAGAAATAAACCTTTTACTTCCTCGGCCTCAGGAGACTTCTATCGAATGAGGTGATCTGTATACAATATAACATACCAACAAAACTGAAAACACATGTTGCTACTGAAGAATCCAAAGTCAGCCTTGGACAGGTGCACACATTATATAAAATATAACAAATCTGATCTTCTGCATTGATTGAGATGAAAGATTTAACTTCCTGAGTCAGTCACTGTTAATGGGCCTTTATTGCTCTCCATCTTTTTGATAGTGAGTTGCATTCAAAATGATTGGAGTCATGACTTTTTCACTTTACTCAACAACTTGTTAAACTTGTTCAAACATTTAATTCACATTTAAAACTTTTATAGTGTCCTCCATCCGGATCTGTGTTTTATAATATAATAAAAACACTTTTAAGTCACAAGGGGGTGCTAACATATTATTTTATTAAACATTTTTTTATCAACATTATTCTTCTTTAAAAGTTAATGGTATTCTGTAACAACTATATGCTATATTATGTGTGGATAACCAGGTTAAAACAGAGGAGCATTATGGTTACTGTTTTGCTTTGTTTTGTTGTTTGTGCGATGAAGTCGCTATGAATGGTACAAAAAAATGCACAAATAAAAGGCTGTATTTTACAAGTCGAAATTTAAATAAAGTACAGCTGTCATCATCTTTGTTTTTTAAACCATATTTGGACTGTGGGGGAGCGAGGACGGATGTATCTGAAAATAAACTGTCCGTGCTAAAACAAACAAAAAAAAATTTCCGTAAAAATTAAACAGTGACTCCTTGGAGAGTCTTTTAGTTCAACATAACGCTGAACAAGACATTGTCTAATAAACTAAATGGTGACAGGGTCAAAGTTCAGAGAGGAAACACGACAAACAGGTTCAGGCTGTTTGGACGTACACAGAGCCGTGGAAAATCATTGTTCTGCTTCTGTCCTGATGACAGCTCGCTGTTAGCCACCTGTCAATCAAAGGTAGCCACGCCCCAAATCATAAGCCTCTTTTGTCCTCTATTTTCTTCTAAATGGGACCATTATTTACACAACTAACATCAGATTGTCTTGAAGAAGACTTGAAACTAGTGATTGAGGCCATAATGTTACCACTGAGTTAATAAATCAGGAGAAAATCTATCTCATTTCGTATTGAGATAGATGGCGACACCTGTTGGATTGTTGAAAGAATGCAGGCTGAAGGAATATCCGGGTTTGCTTCATTCAGTCACATGATAACATCTGGATCAGTGTCAGCTCTGCCTGCATGAGCTGATATCTCTGTGTGCTCTGAAAGTATTTTAATTTCCCTTACATACCTGCTTTATGAAATATAATTGTGGAGCCTCAGCTGACCCCGCTCAGCTTGCCCTGCTGTGACCGTAATCACAGATATCCTACATCTCCGTATCATCATGTTCGGGTCTAGTGGCAAGTGTTCTTCACACGACACCCTCACAGCTTTAAATGAAGTCTTTCAAGTGGAGAAACACAATAATTACCCCCGCTGACCTGCAAGTTTCTCTTTCATCTCAGTTTCTTTCATCGTCTTCTAAGCTGTGACTTTCATATCGCTTCTGAATCTGCTTCTTGGTTTCCCTTCTTTGCTTTCAATACCTCTCAATATACTCAACCAAAGCTCCTGAACAGTACATGCACATATCCAGACAGACACACCACATGCCTTCCTGCAGACGTCGTCCTTAAAGCCTGTAATTTGTGGTGAATTATTCTGTTTTGTCCTTTAAGTGGCATGCAGCATCTCTCCGGAGCCTCCGATGTGATAATAGCTGTCTCTTAATAACAATCGCTTTTCTCTTTGGCTGGGTTTATTTTGACAAACGGCGTGTCTGAAACATGCAAACAGATGTGACCTTAACCAAGTGCTCGGCGGATTTGTGTATTCGATTAGGGTTTGAAGGGAAAAGTCATTCGTGCATATTTTGAGATGAACGTGAGACGGAGAAAAAAGGCGACTCGTCTCAGATTATCGCCATGGCAGCACATCATATGCACCGCCAGGAAATGAGCACAAAAAGTGCATTTTATTTTATTTACCCCTTTATTGTGTCACTGACTCAAGCTAGATTTCTGAATATTCATAGGAATGAATGCAATTGAAAAGAGAGTTCTTATCAAAATAACATCAAGATATAAAACAACCTGACTGAACAAAATTACACAAAATGATCAAATTAGTTTTAACACCAAATTAAGTGCTTGTGGCCAACAAGATCTCCAACCTCAACAACAGAACAGCTCATGTGCAGTTTCGCCCATTACATGGATCACGGCTCGAGTTTCGCGGCTCCTGGTAAAGCGCCACATTCTACACGTACAGTTCGCGTAAAAAGCTGCAGTTTCTATGAATTTATGCTACAAATCCACTGAGCTAGGTTCAGGGCAACAAACTTCCTGTTAAGGCGTAATAAAAGACAGTAAAATTAAGTAAATATACCGGAAAACCAGAAGGGAAGCCACAGAAGTAACGTAAAAAAAACACAAGTTACGTGTTCTCCTGGATGAAAGTTAGCCGTTTGTTCGACATCATATATCCACTAAAGATGCGAACGCTGTTCAGATGGTGATAAACATGCAGATGATAAACAGAACAGCAGCAATGGACACTCGAAGGTAAATGACTTTTTTGTTTGTGTACACATGAGACCTTGATATTTGCAGCTGGGAGCTGCCACGGAGTCCCTTTGTCCCCATGTCGAAGCCAAGTAATGACTCTCAGACGAGGATAAACACTTCACTCCTCACTCAGAAACAAAGCTCAAAGGAATGAGGAGAGCGGCTGTCAACCATTCTGCCAGCTCAATGTCTTTATGCAACATATTCTATTCATGAAATATGAGTGTTTTTAATTAATTAAAGTCAAAACTAAGAGAAATAAACAAATATTGTGTTGCCTTGAAGGGAAGTCATGCAGGAGTGGGATAAACCACTCGATTCTGAATATGATAGGAAATTCATTTATTGTAAGTGACAGGAGAACGTGGTGCTTTATGAGAGGATGGATGTGAAGTCAACAGCTTGAACTTGACATATAACTGCTGTATTATGTGTTTCTTTATGTCTAGAAATGATACTTTCTGCAGAAAAAAGACAATATTATCAAGTTAACAATGAAGTTAAGTTCGCTTTTGACATGTAGGTTGGTCCACCACCAACTGAAATATCTCAAACTACTGGATGAATTGCAATCAAATTTAGTTCCCAGAGGATTAATATTATTGACTTTGGTGATCCCCCTGTGTTTTTCTCTAGAGCCATTTCATGTTTGTGGTTTTGAGTGACTTGTCATCTCCAGTACTGGACGTCTGCTATGAAATCTGGTTCAAACATTCATCCTGCAGGATCAGTGACTTTGGAGATCTCCTGACTTTTATTTAACATCCACATCAACATTTCTCTGTCATTCATTAAGAAGAATAACTGATATTACAGATTCATGTGTCTCAGGATGTATGCTGGTTACAGTGTGGAGCTCATGCATGTGTTTTCCTGAACTTTCCAGCATATTATTTTCTTCCTATATGCCAGGAACACACTTCCAACATGCACACGCGTTAAATGCAATCGGAAAAAGAATCTGAAGTGAAAACACAAAGATTTTTACGAAAGTGTATTGCATTCACGGTTTTTCTGACTAATTTATTTTTTGGTTTGTTTTTTGGGGTAACTATTTTAATTTTAATGAGTAGTTTTTTCCTGTTTCTCTTTTTTGGAGTAATTTTTTCCCCTGAAATATCGAGATACTTCAAAATCCTGCAAGAACATCCAACCTGCAAGTGAATACAGTAGATCTAAAACAATAATAATAATAATGCATTGCACTTATTAAGTGCTTTTCAGGACACTCAAAGACGCTTTACCCGACACACACATGCCCCATCTTCAACTTTCTACCGTACCGGGACTTAAAGACGGGACTGTCTCCCAGGGCCTTAAACCCTGATCAGAGTAAAACTTGATTAAACTAAACAAGCTGGTCATGTTTGCTTTCTCTCAATAAAGGAATGAATGCGTCTATTGTTGCTCTCTAAAGTAGAAAAAGAAATGAGTCAGAAAAACAGAAAACAAAATCAGAAAAAATATTACCTTGAAAAACCAAGCATAAAAATAAATGACTGGAAAACAGAACAAAAAAAATTACTCAGAAAAACAAACCAAAAAATAAATTATTCAGAAAAACATAAATAATGACCCCGAACAGCAAACCAAAAAATAAATTGCTCAGAAAAAACAGATTTTCAATTTTTTTTTTTTCAATATGTTTCCGTAGATTTTTTCTACCATTAAAGCTTAAACAACTCACCAGTGTTAGTTAAAATACACAAACTAAGTCTGTCAGCCGTGTGCTGCAGAGAGGTGACCGGAGGCCCAGAGGAGAGACCAATGAATATTTAAACATCTAATATATTTCACACTGACGCGCCCTCTCTCTCTCTCTCTCTCACACACACATACACACACACAAAAATGATACAATACATTGATACTGACTTGGGTCACTACACTAACAAGACTCTGGATATACCCATTAATTTATAATGTGTGTGAGTGTGTGACAGGTGACAGATAAGGTCACTGCACAGGATTTGATTCACGCCGTCTCCTGCAAAATGACAACAGTAATTTTATGGATGTGCACTCACACATTCACACACACCCACACAAGCATATATCATGTTTGCTTAACATTAAGCATCAGCAGAGGTGGGAAATATAAGTAACTAAGTCGGCCAAAATAAATGAATAAACTAAATATTAAAAATAATTTCCACACATTAGTGCATCCAGTGAAATCTGGCTTCAACAGAGTCCAATGTGAGCTTCAGTTAGCAGATAACAAGCGTGACAAAGTTCAAGAGGTCACAGCACCCGGCTGAGACTGAAGCTGGTGTGATATTTTAAAGGACGCTGCACAGAAAGAGAAATAAAATCATGCAACTGGAATATTTCTGGAATAAATGATTTATGTGATGCAGAGTTTCTCTGGTGAAAATGTCAATTCCAACTTCTTTGAGTTTCCTTTTTCAAACTCCAGTGGAAAGATGCATCTTTGGAAACTTAGTTGAATCATGCAGTCAAGTCAGCTGGGAACGTAATAACTTCAAAAATGTGGAGATCACTAATATTTTAGTCTTACAAAGTTATGTGAAATGACTATGACTTCTTAACACCAAATTCCGGCTCATTATGTGTGAAAATGTTGTGCCACCAGCCCAGAATTCAGTGTTAAGAAGTTGTGGTAAATCCGTGTAATTTTGTAAAACAGCTGAGTGTTTCTAAAATTAGCACACACGTTATTATACAGGTGTACAAAAGGCTGCAGCTTTGGTGAATTTATGCTACAAAACCACTGACGTAGGTTCAGGGCAAAAAGAATGTGCTGGTTAAACAGGAAATAAATGGACATAAATGCCAGAAGTGACGTAGTAACGAGGGTGACGTGAGCCACGGAAGTTACATAAAAAGTTGTTTCCACATGGGACATGAACCTCGTTCCTCTCTCCTTTAACCTCTGCATCGCCGTCAGTCATTACTACCACGTCACTGAGAAACCAGGGATTACGTGTGTCCAGCACGTAAAAGGACCCACACTGACTTTACATCGGTCATTTCAAGTCATTTTGTGAGATCAGGCTGTTCAGTGTACAGTGATGGTGGTGATGACATAATAGAAAGGACTGTTTCCCCCTTTATTTTTATGAACAAACACACACACACACACACACACAGTGACACCCTTGCTAATGAGAGCCAGAGGGTGAGCTATTGCTCCCTTGCCCTCCATGCTCGGCTGCAAACAGGATAAACATGGACTTAACCACAATCCTCAGAGGAATGTGACGACCTTTCCCAACTTCACTGCTGAGCGCCTGGGTGTGTGTGTGTGTGTGTGTGTTTATGGGTGTTTGTATGTGCAAATTCAAGTGAGTGACATTATTAACTGTAAGGGCAAATTGTCCTAAAACAAGCTATTGGACTCACAGCAACATAAACATAAATACAACATGCAGAACACGGAGGATGATTAATATAAATGTTTGACATTAAATCTTCATATTTCTATTTTTTACTGTTGTTATTCTTGCTGCTCTGCCCCTCTCTCTCTCTCTCTCTTTCTTTCTCTTTCCGACCAACCGGTCCAGGCAGATGGCGTCCCACCCAGAGCCGGTTCTGTTCAAGGTTTTTCCTTGTGGCCGTCGCCTCGTGCTCGCTCATGGGGGATTGTTGGGTCACTGCAAATTAAAGAGCCTGGTCGAGACCTGCTAAATTTAAAAGTGTCATGAGACGGCCTCTGCTGTGATTTGTTGCTATAAAAGTGAAGTGGAATCCGACTGGCCTGTGCACAGTATGGAGTGTAAACTGGTCACTTTGTCCAGTGCTGAGTGCCATATGTTTCTAGGCTTGGAAACAAGAAAGAAAGGATAGAGTGTCACAGGTCAGCAGGGACGCAGTGAAAACCCATCTGTAAACTAGTGGGTGTGGATTTGTTGTATTCATGCAAAATTTAAACTATGCACATGCTCAATGGTTCAGAAATGCCAACTCCAAAACTCCTGCCCCTAATTAGTTTTATGCAGGTTTTACTGATAAAGTTGTAAATGTACACTGTGAGTATTTACTTTGTTTTACACAACACATAAATGTAGCAAATGCTCAAATGTTAAGGTTAAGGTGGTGAACGTCCTCACAAGTCCACAAACCCAAAGACGTATTTGTGACAGTCTGCCAGGTGGAGGCTGTGATGAGGACGGGACAATCACAGCAGAGTAATCATTTATCCTTCTCCGCTGTGTGTAGAAGTGTGAGTGTTTGTGTGTGTGTTTGTGTGCGTCTGCCCTGCCAACCTTGAGCTGAGGGATGACTCTATAATCGTTGCTCTGCTCGGCACCCATCTAGCCTGCACGCATTAGTTATTACGTACTTACACACACACACAGCGAACCATAATTCAGGAATCCACATTAGTAATTACACACACACACACATGCACAGAGTTTTAGTGCCGTGCCCTCTACAGCTATCCATAACTCCCAGATCGACAAACACACATCTCCATTTTGCACCACATGCACCGACTAATCATAACTCACACTGATGGATAGAAAGACGCACACAGTCGTTGGTATCCGATATATGAATATGTTCTGGTCTCAGCAGGAACCTGACAGCAAACTCTGCCCACCTGACCCTTTACTGTGTGTGTGTGTGTGTGTGTGTGTGTAATGCACAACAGCCAAGTTAAGTCCATTTGGAAAACTCGCTCTTTGGAGCAATTATGTCTATTTTCTAACATTTTCTTTTCTGTTGCTATAAATGATTTCAGCACAATCTTACCTAAATTACCTAATTTTTTTTTTTTACTTTGACTTCCTGGATCAACATTTTAACCAAAAACAAACAAACATAAAATAACATAAACATAAAATTCGTTTTTTTTTTTTGTTTCAAAACAATCATGCTCAATGTAGAACTGTAAATGTTGGCTACAAACATATAAGAGGTAAAAATCGGATCAAATCTAGTTCAGATTTTCAGTGGTGAAAATGTTGGTATGTTGAGGTAACGTTCCCTCTCAGGCAACAGGCCTAAAAACATCTCACAGATCGAACACAGAGAGAATTTAAAAAGGGTTTTCAGGTTCAGCCTGGCTGGAAACCTGAGCATTTCAAAAGGCCTTTAACACACACTTTCACACAAACAAAGCCACAAAAAAACCACATTCATGTTAGTCACAGTGTGTGTTCCACGTGTGTGTGTGTGTG
>CAFUXE010000643.1:291946-305530 GCA_903364295.1 Serranus cabrilla | reverse complement strand
GCACACAGAACAAGAATAGCTCCAAACCAACCACCCGACACACTAATGCAAAGTGCTACCAGGGTGAAAAACTCCCCACAACTCAAGAACTTTTTCTTGGAAGATGTTCTTTGTTTTGTTCTGTTTTGGAATACCCAGCATGTTATCCACGACTGCCCTTGTCATTTTTACTCGACACTAACTGGGAAAGCTGCAGACAGAAGTGTTATCTGAATATAAATGTGTGCTGTAGCTGCTTCTGTTGACCTAAAGGCACAAGAATCATTGTGAAGGCATGAAGCTGCAGATCAAACATCACATTCCTGCAGCAGCAGACAGGAGCTTGACTGAAGCACCCGTGCATCAGCGTAAACAAGATCTGCAACCTAAACCACAGAATACACTGTTTGTCAATGTTGTTCCTTGTGTTTTTTTAAATGCATGTTTCTCTGATTCTTTTTGTGCTGAACTAAAATAGCATCTCTTTTCCATTGAGGCATAAAAATATAATGGAAAGTCAACAATATTACTAAAAAGTTATTATTTGGCACCTGAGCAGTTAAAATGTGATTCGTAGCATTTGAAAAAAAAAAACACCAACACCCCTAAAATGTGCCTTGTCATGTTTACGCCTGTGCACCCACGGGGTGTCTGGTCACTGATCTGCAAGGTGTCTTGTTGTGAGCAGCAGTTTGCAGAAGCAGACTGCACAGCAAACACCAGGTAGCGTGGCTTTTTTCAAAGGCTGTCCTGTGTCGCTGTGAGAATATCTCAGGCCTTTGCTGCTGCCTGGCACGGCTCTTAATCTCAGTAAGCAGATGTGCCAGCCAGAACTATCCAATTCAAGGCCGCGGCCACTGGCTCCTCTGCCGCCCTGCAGCAAAACCGCCTTCTGGTGCGATCGCTGCCTATTTTCTGTCACACCGCTGGCTCTTTGTTCATGTTTTCATTTACCTGCTTTCCTATGGCCTGCACATCAGACACACGGAGAGTCCCGGAGCGCTGCAGTTTGTTTTTTCATGTTGTTTACCAACCTGTCACATCAAATGTCGTGTCTGACTGTGTAAGTTTATTTATGTTGTTGTGTGTTGAAAGGATGTCAAAAAAGCCTAAATTCACAGCGTGACTCTCACTTCAGGCACAGTCCTTCCTGCTTTGATAACTCACAGATTTGGGACTGTGTTTAAGGGGCAACAGTCAACTGATGTTCCTTTCAAATTAAACTCTGAAATACATGTATGCTAAAATATGAGAGCATCACAAATCCATTTTGAGGAACAGCCCAAAACATCAGCAAACAGCAAAATGCACAGATAGCTTCTCTCCATTAATACGCCTCTTCTGTCTCAATCCTCATGCTTGATATTAAGGAATATTTCTTAATAATGTGTATTTCAGAGTGTCACTGCTGGGATCCTGTAAAACACTGTGACAGGGAGGTGAATGTGTAATATTTAACAAGATCTCCAACCTAAACGACACATATGAGTGTTTGTTAAAATGACCCATGAACTCGTTTTGTGGCTACGAAACGTTGCAGTTTCTGTGAATTTATGCTGCAAAACCACTGACCAGCAAAAAAGTGAAGTAGTTAAGAAGGTGACGTGAAGTCATTACTACCACGTCGTGCTGACCCGGAGAGAACCCACAAAACTAACCACTAAACCTCTGGTGTTATCTTGTCAATAATGATAATACAATTTCCACATATGGATGAGTGCAGTTTTTGTACTGTAAAAAGTTGGTAGGTGTCTTAAAGCACGACGCACAGAGCCCGGCTAACTGTTTCACCTGTTTCCAGTAATTACATGAAGCTAAGCTAACGATGACCCCGTCCTAACCTGACGACCAAGCTGTCTGTCATTTGATTATGACATAGCTGAGGACGTGCATCATTATAAAGCAATAACAAAATGATTTCATCCCTCTATATGACACCAGGGCTCCATTATCATCAGACAAACCTGTGAATATGTATCCTGTGATAATACTGCTGCCATTAGCTGTTTGCCAAACACTGTTTAAATCAACACGTGCACGGCTCACTGAGCAGTTAACATAATGGGGCTGAATATACACCTGCATGTCTACCTACACCAACAAAAGCAAACACCCACATATACATTAACACACATTCACACACACACACACAGATCATGTGCACTGATGCATGCACAGAAGCGGGCAGTTAGCTTTCATTAAAAGAGATTTAATTATGCAGTAACTTAATTTAAATGACATACAGCGACCCAGAGAAAGAAATACAGGCTGGGAAAAAAGGAGCGAGGATGACAAGACAAAAGCAAGAGCGAGCAACAGGGGAAAAGAGAGGAAAAGAAGCCTGCTGTTTTAATTTGAAAGTAATATCTGTCTCATTAAATGCCCTCCTGATATTTCTGCTTCGCTTCTTCTCAAGACTTTCTGAAACCTGGCTGGGATCATTACAGTGACAGCAGGCAGACACCGTGGACTGATTATGAGCATGTTATCCTTGAATCATGAGCACTTACAGTCTCTCAGGTCATCATTTGAAACCAGGGCTCAGACAGCTGGAGAAAGCTGAGAGAAATTGTTAACTCGAGATATGTCTCACAAAGTGGGTTTTCAGGAAAAGTTTCCTCTCTTCATGGCCGAGACTTTAACCAGCGCTTTGTTACCAACACAGAAGCATGAGCGCCACATTATTTTCATGGGGGCATATGGCTTTCTTCGCGGTGAGATGATTCATTTTCACATTTCTGTTTCCACAAAATCATTTATACAGCATTTCATAACACTACCTGAACAGACATGCACTGTGTTAACAAAAGAGTTAAAAAAGTAGCTATGGTACTATAATGTTAGCATGTTAGCATGCTTCTGCCTCAGAGAGCACCAACTGTGCATGACTGTAAACTTGTTTTTTTTTAGTTTGAAGAAAATAGTTTTGCAACTCAACAGTAGAGGACTGCAGTAAAGAAGAGTCCAGTCAGTGAGACTTGTTTGAAAATGTTTAAGCACATAAACAAGTCACTGAGAAGTTTGGATGACACTCATCTTGCTCTTTAGTCTGGTTGTTTAATTCACAAGTCTG
The DNA here is from genome assembly GCA_903364295.1 of Serranus cabrilla. Lineage (NCBI taxonomy): Eukaryota > Metazoa > Chordata > Actinopteri > Perciformes > Serranidae > Serranus > Serranus cabrilla. The sequence continues at coordinate 302,478 of CAFUXE010000643.1, read as the reverse complement.
TCATTCAAACTTGTGCCAACTCTCACTCAAGAGAACTTCATAATCATCTGTGTTAGTCAGCGCGGCGCCCTTCCTGTAGATTAAGAGGCTCTGTCAGGCTAATCTAAAATCTGCAAAAAAACAAATGGCCTCCAAGTCAGTGACCCGAAGTGACATCAGGAGAAGAGAAGGAGATAAAAAGCAGATTAGCATTTAAATGAGCGATGGAGTCTGCGTCGCACACTCCTATCTCATTATCTTCTCCAGCAGGTGTATGGAGTGTTTTCATACAGATCCTTCTCTTCAAACGGAAGCAGGAAGCTGAACAAAACAAGCGCTCCTCTTGCCAAGGAGGACTCTGCAGCCAGACAGCACGCAGCTACCAAACTCCTCTTGGCTCCCACTCAACATTCCTGAAGCTGTTCATGATGTTTATTAACGGACAAAAATATAATAGTGAAATGAATGCCAGCTTTATCCTGTGTGACTGTGAGCGACTGTATACAGAAGATAATGACGTGTTGGTTTCCTTTTAATTACCACACCAAGGTAAACGAAATAATAATGAATCCAACTGTGACAGTGGTGTGTGTTTCCTATATGGAACGACTAAAAAGCAGCATTCTCAGAGTTATGCTTTACTTCCATAAATGTTAAAACATTTATTTTTTATGTTTTTGCAAAAAAATGTTTTGCAGGATTTATTTTTTAAAAGCCAAAGTATATACTAACATCCAAGTTGTGTTTTATTATACTGCCACTCATGGATTTACTGAAAATATTAAGAGAATAATGGATTTATACATTTTTAAATGATGGAGAACAGAAAAATCCTAGAATACTGTAAAAGAAATATTACGAGGCAATAGGGATTAAATTGCGTCCTGTATTCTGAAGAAGATTATAAAATCGTCTCACAAGAATATATATGGATATGTGTGTGAGTGTATGTGAATTATTATTATGCATACTAGAGTTTCTTTGTGATCTACAGACTCATTTTATGACAAATTAAGAGTCAAATAATCAATAAGCACAGGGTTACTTTGGCTGAGTTTAGCTATATATTAAGATGAAAAGCCAACAGGTGAAGTGTATCGGCACAGGGTTGGTGCAACCCAATTAAATGGGACGATTAAGTTGAGTCCAAACAAACTCAAATACAAATTCAGAAGCCTTCAGCAATGATCATCTTACTGAAGGTAGAATAAGGAATGAATGTTACTGTAACAAGACAATTGAGACCCTAAAAAATGACAACATAGTTTTTATGCAGCAACATTTAAAAGAGAAAGAGTTTAAATGTCATACTAATGTTCTGAAATTGCAATTATTAACTAAGAAATCTAATTATCCTGGCCATTTAAATTAATGTTTTAATAGACTGAGTTTCTCTGACTGACATGCAGCATCCTGGGGCACCAGAAGAAACCAGAAACCAGTCTGTACTATCTCTGAAGAGAGGGGGAAGAAAAATGAAAAACACTAACACTCAATTAAAATACAGCAGGCAGCTGAAACCACTTTGTTGGAGCTAAATACAAACCGAGCCCATAATGTGTTCACACCTACCCCCGAGAGCTTAAAATGATTATGTCCCAAAGCTATTGTGCACAAAAAGCAGCATAATTGCACTCGGCCGTGTGGAGCAGCAGACTAGCAGTAGGCTACTGTAATGAATACTGGTTTCCTGCAAGTTGGCAGATAAAGGACACCAGTGGCTTTACTTGACACTTTAAATGGAGTAAAAGGTTATCAAGGTTTTCAAATCCATATTACATAAATATATAATGCTACATTGTAAAAGAAATAAAGCTTTATGATGCTTACATCTTGAATTAATTGGTTTGAAAACATCTAGAACAGGCTCTGAGGTCGTAGGTGGAACTTTTCAGAGCCAACTTTGTGAAAGTATTTATTCTCTGAAGATGAACTTTCTTTTATTTTCTCGACATAACTTTGCCTGCACATGGACAAGAGTTCCTGACTGTGACCATAACTGACACCAGAATTTATTTCCATCAAAGTGCACGGCCTTTACAGTCAGGAGGAAAACATCCTCTTTGACTATAAAGTCCCACTGAACGATTAAGGCTTAAATGTGGTTTTGTCAGAAATGGTGCCCTTTTGCCTGTTGTGCACTCATAACCTCCCCTCCTGATCGAGGCTTTGAATAGTATTTTACGTCCACTATTACAGATCTGCACACATGCATGAAGGTCAGATGTTGTGCAGCTTGTGTTTCAGGCAGCGTGGGGTGGAGAGGTCTGCCTTTAATGATGCAGCTCAGACAAGAAGAGTTTTAACTTTCAACTGAAGAAAATCGGAAAAATCAATTGTGCAAAAAGACGTGGAGGGTGTTTAATGTAACAGTAGTTTAGTATAGAGATTGTATAGTATAGAAAGCAGTGAGTGACAACAAAGAAGTAGAACCACACATTTATATATGGGAGACATTTAAAGAGTTGACTACCATGGTGACACAATATCAAAACATTTTGATTTGATTGATTTTCAGCAAAGCTCGCATGGTGAAAAAACATGCAACAGAGAGTTCTGACAATAAAACAGTTTAGAGAATGTTAAGACTGTTTAAAAAATGAGCCAGATCGATTCAGAGAGAAACTGAAACACGTTGTAAATTGCTGATGTTTGTGATTGTGTTTGGAACATCGTGAACATGCAGATCAGCAGCAGAGGAGTGCTTTATGCTGCAGGAGTTGTTTGGGAAGTTTTCATACATTTGACAAGTTTGGACTCCGGGTGAGCATTTTAATCCAAACCAACTGTTGTGAATCCAATCCAACTGTTGAAAATTCAAGCTCAGTGAAAGATAGATTTGCAGTCCAGCCCTGGGGATTTTTTTTTTCCAGTCTAAACTGATTTTTGTTGCGAGCTCCCTGCTCCATGCTGGCAATGAGAAGCACCTCAGAAGCTGCAGCGAGCGTGCTGCCAAAGAGCCCCTGGTCAGTGTGAGGCAGATGAAGCTCTGACACTGACTCCATATGCAAAGAAACAAAGCAGTGACCTGTCAGTTCTAACCTGCCTCTGAGGATGCTGCCACTCAAACTGATACACAACTGCACATAACTATCCATGCATCCAGGTGTCACAGACATAGAGGAAGCTTTCAGCAAGGCATTTAATACATCCTTCTCTCTAACAAATTCAACGCAGGGTCTCATACCTGTTTTGGGTTGTGCAGAGTTCCTCCTCAGGTGGTGAAGGAGACGTCCTGAAACTATCCTTAACTTGCCTCAAGTGGCTCCTTTCACCTCGAAGGAGCAGAAATCTGCTCTGATGTGTCTCCATCCCAAGTCAGCGAGATCTCCAACCTAAACGACAGAATAGGCCGTCTGTCAGTACCACCTATAACGGCACATATGAGCGTTTTGAGGCTCCTGGTACAGAGCGGAGTGCTCTAAAAATAGCACACACCTCATTATACATACATGTACAGGTGTAAAAAATGCTGCAGTTTCTGTTCATTTATGCTACAAAACCACTGACCTAGGTTTAGGGCAAACCACTTCCTGAATATGCATTACAAAAGACCGTTTAAACAGGAAATAACTGTACAGGAGGACAGTCTAAAACATGAATATAAGTCGTATTTTGCTGCCTGTAAAAACTCCCTATATTGTCGTTTTTGAGAGCAGTCTTTCCCTTTCCCTTATTTCAGCTGATATCTGCAACATCCCACGTCCAGTCACTTGTTCATCTTTAACAGTTTGAATGTAGATTGACTGATAAATTGAAAGCTTCACCTTCACCACAGCAGTCTGGCACATTTCCCAGATCAAAACTCATTCTGCTTCAATGCATACGTTGATCTCCCTCCACAGGTTACCCTCCCTCAAGAACAATATTCAGGTAAACTTGAACCCCCTCTCGTGGCTCCCAACCACAGTGTGTTTTAAGTCAGTATATCACAGCCTCAGGCTGCAAACCTCTCAGGCCACAGCAGAGAACTACAACTGAAGTATAAAATGAATGAAAGGACAGAGGGGTGGATAGGGTATACAGATATTTAGAAAATAATCTATAAAGATGAGAAATAAATTAGAGTGAGCATCTCTATTTTCTTTCCCTGAAGCAGGGAAATCAACTTACTTTTTATCTTAAATTTGGAGATTGAAAATAGGAATTGGTCACTTGTACAGGCAACTTATTCTGACCCATATTATCAATACTGTGCATTTATTGTTAAACTGCAGCCACGAATGGCCGTGGTGCTTATGGCGTCAGGTGATGTAGTTTAAAGAGAAACAAAGTTTGTACAGGGTGGACTTTGATTTATATCAACTTATGTAAAATCACATAATGTAATGTCCTTAATTCAGGTCAGATATGGGACGTAGATTACAGCTAATGTATGTAAGTAACAATCAAAACTGGGGCTGTTATGTTGAGGTTATACTGATCTCCTGCTATCAGTACGGACTCTAATTAAGGAAACACTCCTGCAGGTCGTTTTAGAGGGCAGGAACAACCTCCACATGGGTTGGAGGACTTGCTGTGGTAACTTCTCATTGTTCTGATCAGTGGAGCTGACACTGGAGCGGAGTCATCAGAGAACATGTGGAGGTGAACTTCCTGTGAGTTAGAGGTGGAAAGTGTGAATATAAAGTGTGTCAGTTCAGCTCTGTGTTCATGAGACTCCACCACCTACTGAAGATACTGCTGCCAGTCATCGGAAATGTTCACAGTGATTACAAATAAATAAATCATGGTCGAGTCCTCCTCACCCTGTCACTATAATAATCATAATTATACCTCCATTTTTTCTATTTCTAAAGCTTCGCCGTCCCTTCCACACTCCACCTCTTCTTCCATTATAAAACAGTAGTTTGGTTTCTCCTCACATCCGTCCCTCTAAGCTATTCCCTCTTCCTGCCTCTCTTGTCCTTCCCCAGCCGAGTCAGTCACAACTCAACTTCCCTCCGACTCCTTTTTCCCTCCATTCACTGTTCTAATTAGAGCGTTCATTCCCAGAGACTCTGGCCCATACCTCCACACCGCTCGATGGGACTTCATGTTAAATAATGGATGAGTGAAGCTAGTGAAGGACCTTTGTTGTGTGTGTGTGCGTGCGTGTGTGTGTGTGTGAGGGACTGAGAAATCTAGTGTGTGTAAACAAGTAAGAGAGCGACACAGAGAGAATGAGTGTGTCTGATTCTATCTTTGTGTGTGTGTGTGTGTGTGTGTGTGGGCCGCAGGGAGAGGCCTTTGCCATTGTAATAGATCATTGTCATCGAGCCGACTGCCTGAAGGACCCCATCATCTGAGCCAGAAAGCCATCATTCTAGTCGGGCATCTCAATGGGCACCATGGGGGCCCTTTAGTCATTTAGCCTGGAGTAATGGGCCTGCTCCCAAGTTGCCATATGCACACATACACACATTCAAGCATGCAAAAGCACACAAATGCAAGAAACGCACATCTCCAGCGTCCTCAAAGCAGCTTTACTCACACCTGATAATATTTTCCAGTTTAACGTCCCTGCAGTCTTTTACCCAGAAAGCTGATGTGTTTTTGTGAGACAAAGTGTCTGTGCTCAAGAGGCAGGAGAGGAAAATGGAGAGCAGGTAAACACGAGGCGAAAGCTTCATTAGGATGATCATTAAATATAGATAAACTCATTCCACAGATCAAAATAGAGATGGAGGAGCCGAGGCTGGGAGCTGCACTGGAGATAAGGAGGAGGAGGGGGCTGGATTTCTGCAGACAATGACTTGAAAACTCAGAGTGGAATTTATACAAGCAGGAAATTTTCCTCCATCCTCTTCTGTCTAGATTCCCGGAAAATATTTGTGCAAATCAATATTTGAGGGGTTGCCGCAGCAGCTGCAAACGGGTTTATAATATTTGCTTTTATTTCCTTTTTTCTTGATTATGTTTTCTCGCTTAAGTCTGATTGCAGCTTCTTGGATTGCAGTCGCAGCCGCGGAGATGCCAGCTCGGGAGTCGGAGCACAGAGACACATATTCACACAGACACACACAAAACCTGCTACGGATATGAACACGTGCACACACAAACACACACAGGGCTGTCTCAGAGCTGTTTGTCATGAGGAGGTGACTTCGGTCAGACTGTGTTCTGTCTGGATCTGGAAGGACACACTGTTACCCAATGACACACACACACACACACTCTCCTCTTTCTGTCTCTGAGTGTGTCTGGGCAGGCAGGATAGTGTCACCCCTGAATGACAAAGACCAAAATATGTCCTTCTGTCCTCTTCTTTGTTTATCTCGCCTCCTCTTTTATTCACTCACTTGTTTGATTTATCATAAACATACAACACTTCCAGAAAAAAGAGGAAAATATCTGGTACTTTAAACTGTAATGAAATGGCAGGTTTAACTGGAAATACACCGTTTTTCTTAACTTTTTTCAAAAACGGGCCAGTGAGAGTCAGCAGGAACAATATATAGCACAAAAAAATGTATAATGATATTCCAAATGTTGTGTATTTTTGAATAATTTGGCAATGTACTGATTGAAAATGCAGGTTGGCGGATAATTTAGAAGCAACACAAGATAATTTATATCTGATGTCTTCAGATTGATGTATCTTCATAAACACACATCCATTAAATGGTATCATTAGGAAGAAATATAGCAAATATTCAAAATAAATGAGTCAATGTAATGTCATTGTTCAGGGCTTTCCTAAAACATGTGTCGTTCGTGCTCATTGAGGCAGTGGAGGAAAGTGCTCCTGTTCTGTGCTAGTGTTTGGTTTGACCCCCGACCAAAGCAAGGTTGGTGTTAGTGACAGCAGCTGGTGAATCCTTGGATTATTCTAGTCTCAGGGTTTTCTGCCTGGTTGTGTGAGCGCTGTGACACGTGACTCTTGGTCCTCTGTCCGTCTCTCTCTGTGCCACTTTTATCAGCACTCTTTCACTATTCACTTACAGATTTCTCCTTTCCTTTAACCCTGTAAACATTCTTCCTTCATTCACCTCTTACTCCTCTTCTTTCCATGTGCACCTCCCTGACTGATCCCACTTTCTTCTTACCCATTAATCATCCCTCCTCCTTCATTCTTCCTCCTTTCTCTGTGGTCTTTAAGTTTTTTCTTTCCCCTCCTGATGCTCTTATTCCCTCCTCCAAACTCTTTATGTGCTTTTGCCCTAGCTTTAAGTTTTTCCCATCCACCATATGTCCTTCTTTAAGTGCTCTATAAATAAATTTGACTCCTTGTGTCTTTTCTTTCTCCTCTCCTCCCTCGATCCCCCCGTCATCTCTCCTCCTCCTCCTCCTGTCTGACCTCTTGTCAGTCAGCTCTCCTCAGCCAGCTGGCTCGTCAGCACTAATGAAAATCCTTTACACTTTATTAACCAGGACTAATGAAGCACCCCACCGCTCACACTGTGTGTCTATGTGTGTGTGTAACAGTGTCTAAATCTCAGGTGAGTGTGTGAGTATATGGATTTGTATTTTGTGTGTGTGTGCACAGCTTACTTCCATTCGATCGGTATCACTTTATTGAATGGGCGTTCATCAGCGTTTATCATCTCAGAAGTATGAATAACTACTCCACCTTCTAGCAGGTCCAGTAGGTTGTTATTAGCCCAATTAAAAGGCTGTTACATCATAATGTATAGTTGGCCCTGCCCTCTAGTGGCCATTTAATTATGAATGACACCAAGGTGCTGTTTGAGCACATAGGCTCGGTGAAACAAGCCAAAGACTTTCACCCAGGAGACCAAAAGTGTTCACTTAATTTCAGTGTGTCACAGTTTTTTTTTGCAATACAAGTAACTTCCAGTATAAACATTGTTCCTGCAAGTATCATTATACAGCCTGACTGTTAAAGAAATTTCTATATCTTGTCACATCACAGTGACCTCTGCCCTATTTCAAACTATTGGACGCTGACTCGGCCTTTCCACCAATTTACAAGTAACTAATTGTTTGGGATTACCAGACAATACCAACTCGTCTCCAAGGTCCATCTGCTGCATTTGACTCTTTATATCTGCGCAGACAGAAAGTCGCTTCCTGGTTTATGTATATAGCCATTTTTAGTGCCTAAACCTAACAAAATTGAAAGTGAAATATAACAAAACAGTGACCTTCCACTGAATGGGCTGATAACAACCAACCGGACCTACTACGAGGTGGTCAACTGGGTTGATAAAATGATTCAATAGTGTGATAACGTCCAGATCTGGTGACCACAGGGAGCCAATGAGGCTTGTTTTCCTGGATATTTTTCATCAGTCAATCTTAACCAACACACATCTGTTTGACATATAGCACAGCTTATGTTTTTACCAGCTATGGATGTCAGTGTCTCAACTATAAGACGGACTGCGATGACATTTTGCACAGACATTCATGGACCCCAGAAGATGAATCCTGCTGAATGTGGTAATCATCCTGCTTTTCCACCAGCGCCACAATAAGGATGACATTTTTTGGCTTATACTAAAATGTCATGACAATTATTGGATGGATTACTATGGAATTTGGTAGAGACATTTGTGTCCCCCTCAGGGTGAATTGTAATCACTTGTAATCCTCTGACTTTTATTCTTGCCCCACCATCAGATCAAAATTCCAATCTGTCCGATACTCTGGTTTATAAAAAGAACTAATGACATTCCCATCAGCCTCAGCTATACTTTGTGTTCAGCCCTTGGCAGCAGATGTTGGTATGTTACAACACTAAACTGAGATGGTGAATATAAACATTATAGCTGCTTAGCAGTGTTAGTGGCAGCCTGAGGTTGTAAGGCGGGGAGAAATGAGAAGAGCAGGTTAGGAAAGAATAAAAGAACGGGAAGGAAGTCAATTTACAGAGAAAGTGGATGACAATATTATAAACCTGAATAAGAGGAGGATTTGTTTGCAGCGACAAAAGCAGGTAGAACATAAGAGGATATTCATTCGATTGCTATGGTAATGGGCTTGTCAAACAGAAATGTTCACTAAGCTAGATATTGTTAAGCGGAGTCTTTGTGGAAGTATTCTGTGTCTTGCTTTTGAAGTGGCAATTTTCTGGGCCTTCAGACCCCGTACTTCACCCGAACAACGGCAGAAAGAACTCAACGACATGCAATTATAGAAAACAAGCAAATACATGTTCTGCAGCACACAAACGGCGCTATGAGTTGAACACAACATTGGTAATGAGTGTCATTATATTACACATGTACACTGCTGACGGGATCCATTCATCGTTTTAAAAAACACACACAACCACACACACACACCAGTTCAGAGAACCGCCAGGGGAGAGTGAGAGTTTGGCAGCTTTTAAAAGGTTATGTGGGGAAAATATCAACATAATACCAAAGAGGCTGTATGTGTGTGTGTTGCTCAGATTAATGAGTGGTGTCAGGTCCTTGTCAGAGGTCTCTCTTACTCCTGCATGTCACTCTCTCTCTCTCTCTGGCATGGACATACAAACACACACACACACACACACACACACACACTTGGTCGGACAGAATCTTGGCTAAACTGTCACCATGCACGGAGCCAGGTGGAGAGCAACCTCTGCAGCCGCCAGCCTGCCTGGATGATGTCTTTGCTGCAATAACAACAAGAGAGTTGGACGGAGCAAGGGACAAGTGAAAGAGGAGGAGGATGGACAGCACAATGCACAATGAAGTCGATTATTTTTGGTCCAAACTAGGGTGGAAAAGTTTGTAAAGATAACATTCAAACAGCTCAACTGGAAGCGTGATGCCAGTTGGTTTCCTTGATCTACTCTTATTGTGTGTTACAAGATAAATACAACATGTGAGAGAGCACTGTCCTCATCCCCAGTTGGTCAAACTTTTTTGTAAGAAAAAATAAATAAACTGAAAATATTAATAAAACCCTCTGGCCTTTGTACAAATCCATCATAATCAACCGGCAATTTTCCTGTTTCAGTGTTAGTTGGCTGTGCAAGCAGTAGCTGTATGTACACAGTGCTCCAGTTTAATGAGGGGTAATTATGGGAATATAAAGTGCTCTTACTTTCATTTTCATCTCCAAACCTACTTGACCAGAGAAATTAAAGCATTATTCAAGTCGGAAGTTTTCACATGGTTACATCTCACAACAATAAACAACATTACACAGTGTGTGGCCACACAGCCTCATATTTAACTAATAAGACTCGTGAAAGCTAGAAATAAAAAATCACCATGGACACAGCTTTGAAATGAAAATGTTATGTTTTTATGCCTTAAAGGATATCTGGCGTCTATTGATAATCCTCTCATCACCACCAGGATGCTCCTACTCAAATACTTAATGGAACAGCGAAGCATAAATGCCCAACAAACCTAATGTAAGTGCAATGCAGGTGTTGATCTTATGGTTTTCTTGAAATAGGAAAAATATGTATTTTCCTGCACCAAGTGATGTATGGCGCCTTCTCACCTCAACTCTTCTCTTCTCAACTCTAATGAACTTAAACAATAAAAGCTGTTTATTTTTTATAAAGCCTTGCACAAGCAGGTGGAAAATGCAGGACATTTCTGTCAGCAAGAGCAAGAGAGAGTTACCATAAAGCTCAACCGTCCACCTACAGGCAACACATA
>CAFUXE010000643.1:271680-290555 GCA_903364295.1 Serranus cabrilla | reverse complement strand
CATGAGATAATTTTACTCATTTCTGGTGCAGCTAAGTTTGGTTTAATCAACCCATACTTTGAGAAAGAAATGTCCCAAAAAATGTAAAATATGGATACTTAAAACGCCTCTAGGAAGTAAAAACAGCCATTAGACCATGCAGGATGATATTTCTCACTCTGCTGGCAGACATTTTCAGCCTGATGAAAAACCATATGAAGACAGTGCAGACCAACAATGTGGCTATTCTGCAGGATTAAAGGACAAAATGTGTTTTATCTCACTCTTAAAAATGAGACATTTTGCAGATTTCATGCTGCACCAAAACTTAATAAAAAATAAATAAATATTACCATTTTACAGAAACAACTTGATCTCACAAAATTACGTGAAATAACCACGACTTCCTAACAATGAAATGACACTGAAAATTACGTAGTAGTAGTAGTTACGAGGGTGCCTTGAGCCATGGAAGTTACATTGAAAACCAAAGGTACGTACAAAGTTGTTTAACTTTTGTTTTCACACAGGACACGAACTCCCTCTACTAGGTCACTGGGTGACATTGTTAAAGGAGCTCAGTTGGTAGAGCGGTTGCCCACTGATCGGACGATCTGTGCTTCGATCCCTGACCATGGTAGTCTACATGAAGTATCCTTGAGCAAGATACTGAACCCCACAGCACCATCTGTAGTGTAAAGTGGTCACAAAGACTGGAAAAGCGCCATATAAGTGCAGTCCATTTACCATTTTAACCAAGGAATCTGTGTGCATGAAAAAGGACTCCCATTGACTTGACATTGACATTGCTCCGGTGTTAAGAAGACGTGGTCTTTTGAAGTAATTCTGTGGAAAGTGAGTGTGAGTGAGGGGTCCTCATTACATTCCTCATCCAGATTTGTCCTGCTAGTCTGAATACCAAATCCCCACCTCCTGTGGACCTGCAGGACACCAGTTTGGAACTCAAAACCTTTTTGGTGTCAAAGACACAAACAAAGAACCATATATAGGTACCACGTGGTTTTTCTGCCACCTCTTTGTGATACCGTGTGGATTAGTAAATATTATATGCGTTGCATAACTGAGACCGTGACTATCATGGTTGTATTAGCATACTGTACATTCCCTATCCTCTAATCTGCATATGTGGGCGTCTGCAGCCCGGCTTTAGAGGGCTGATGTTATATGCATTGCCTCCTCAGTGATACTGTACATACGCCAGCATAATCTGGACTCCTTGTGTGTTTCTTTCTCTGGCTCGGCCATTTCTAAGTCCTGTAAGCTCCTTCACACAAACATACAGTTAGCCTCCCACTCGGTGCATTCTTCCCATGGAACTCTGCTCAGCTGTGTGTATTGATATATTTGGTGTAACATTAATCCTTTTGGCACACCTACACTGCTCTCCTTGCGTGATTATTAAAGTGTCACATCACATTTGGCTTTAGCGTCCAAAACTGACGTGGCTTTGAAGGATTACGAACTGGAGCTGAAATACAACACAAGCAAACACTGAATGATAGCACATAGATGTGTGAATACACACATGAACTTGCTGCACACACAAACTTACTTTCAGGTACTCTATAGACACATTTTTGTCAGAAATCCCATCCCATTTTCAGACCGAACACACAACTGCCATGCATGATGTTTGAATGACTGGGAGCTGCTCTTTTTGGGGATAAATGACGGATATCCATACATTCATCAAGAAATCCCATTTAAAAGCTGCTCTTTATAACTTTAGATCTTCCTGATAATCATTATGTTTAAAGGTTTTCTTCAGAACTTGAAGTACACAGTGGGTTGAAATAATCAGCTTGTCATGAAGCAGCATCAGGAGTTCATAACAAACCGATGTAAAACATGCCAGTGGTATTCCAGAAGAGGTTTGGGAAATGCTGCACGACATAATGCTCCAATGCACATAAATTTATTACTTTTCCTATAATTTGATGGTTGGGTGCATAAACAACGGTTCATTGGAACATTATCTAATGTGCAGAGTCCATTGCTTTGTCTTTACATGTTCTTTTATTCAGCACCTAGTCTTTTTGTCTGGTTACTGCTAGCAGCTAATGCAGCCTGGCTTCTCTGGAGGGATGGGTGCAAGGCAACAAGTGAAGGACCCAAATTGCAAAAAATGACAAAAACGTACAGGCACGAATTAAACGAGGAGACACTGAAGAACACAGTGCAGGGAAGAGATCGAGGCAGACAAAGCCCCATTTCATAGGATATTATATGAGCCGCGCAGAAAATGTGTGACATCACACAAACCCCTTTATGAAAATATGCAGGCTGGTGGCATTGACTATGTAACTACTAACTTTCAAATGAACATGTTAAACATTTCCATTAGTCCTAAAACATAAAGAAAAAGAACAGATATTTACATGATCCTAAAGCTTAAAAGCATTTAAAAGGGAATTTATGAGCCTGTGATGCATTCAAACGCACTCACAGACTCTATAGAACAAGAGGAGTCTGAAGTCTCTTCACACAAGCACATATAACAAACATGTAAAACACAGAAACACACACTCCGTGACAGCAGATGCCTGGAAACCATACATGGCTTTGTTTTATCTGAGCAGGTTTCCGGGGGCTTGTGCAAAAGCTGTTACGATCTGTCCTTCTCACCCAGCGCCCGAGGCAGGAACACCTGCCACACCGCGCTCAGGTCCATCTGGAGGGTACACACACACACATATACACAGGAGACACACACACTTCCCTTCAGACATGGTCACAATAGTGATGTGAGTCTGAGTCACTCTGTTACCTTGAAGATTTTAAGCAGCTGTGTGGTTTCAAAGTGACGGAGCAGGTAGGAGTGGAGCGTGTGGCGCTGAAACGAGGCTCTCCGGGGACGCAGGAGGATCAAACAGACACTGCAAAGCCCAATGATTTGTTTTTAACTGAAAACCTTCATTTGAGAGGATGCCGTTTTTTAAAAGAAAGAGCTGCTATTTCAATTAAAACATTCATAATTAATTGTTTAAAGCTGCTGGAGGTGAAGGTTTTAGTTTTAGTTTACTCAGCTGTGTCAGAGTCTGTGAGTTCGTCAGAAAACAAAGAAACTAAAGTGTTTGCTGACGTTAGATTAACCAGCCGAGGTGCAGCGCTGTGAGCAGGAGCACCAGGGGCTGTCAGTCACATCATTAACATTGTCCAATGTGACTTCATTAAGTTTAGTTTTATTCTGTCACAAAACAACACAAACGACACGCTTGTCCAAAATCCAGCAGTTTGTTATCAGATCGTTCCTGGCCAGCCTGCTCTTTGTTTTCAGTTTAATTTATCAGCATATTACCTCCCAGTGGGATGTAAAAGTAAGATTTTACTGTAGAAAGGAAAAGTAAGAACAGGCATTATTATCTGAATTTGAACTTGAACAGATCAAAGGTCACAAAAGTTTCAATTAGAAAAAGTACAAAAAAGGAAGTTTACAATTGTTATATTTCTTTGAAAATCACTTTTTTATACATGTCTTGTTTAAAACATCACTTCCAATAATGTTAATAGTTCAATAAATATATCTCGAGACCCATTTTTTCCTGAATATTCATGATGCATGTGGGCAGTTGGAAAGGTGTTGTATATTTGTTAAGTACATATTATTCCAATTTATTACATATTATTCCAATTAATGTATTCCAATACATATTATTCCAATTTCAGAAAAACGTTCTGGCCATGATTGTGCTGATTCCACAGAGCTGCTGGACTTAGAGGTTTTATATATATAGTTGTTATATAGGCCACAGTGAGTAAAATGTAAAAAGAGCAAAAAATGCCTTGAAACTGTCCTGCTGGGGTTCAGAGGGTTCATATCAAAATGTAAATATACTGTAGGCCTATATATTTTAATATCATTGGTTCATGTATTTTTCAATAGACAATTGGCTACTGATACAGGAAGAACAAATCCTTGACAAAAAGCTACTTTATTTCAACTGATTTTGAACAGAGATTCATTTGGGTTGATTCTTGGTACAGACAAGAAACAGCTATGAGCCTAATGATTAATTTACAGAAAATTATCACAGCTTAAATAAATTGCAATAATTTATATTCGTCAAATCATTCCGCCTTATCAGGTGCATGACTGCACTCTGTGTCGTCCAAACCCAAGAAGCCAGAAGCCAGCACTCATTCTATTAAATGAAAACAGAATTTAACTCAGCTTCTGCACGGACTAATTGCACAGCAATAATTGTCGACAAAGATGAAAGATGTTCCCTACTGCTGCGTGTGTGTTCATTAGATTTCAGACCTGGTGCAGCAGCGCTCTGCACTTCACAAAGGAAACGTGACAAATACAAGCAGCAACAGGAGGCCAGCTGGTAATTGCGTGTTTATGTTTCATACAAAAGCACAGCGTGATGCAAATGTTGGAACGTGTGTGCCAGTGTAAATGGAACATGCTGTGTTAAAGAGAAAATAACTTTTTTAGTGTGTGTGTGTGTGTGTGTATGTCATATAACAGCCCAACATGAAACCAGCGTGTGTTCCCTCCGATGTGTCAAAAGGTTTCATACAGCAATAATGGACGCTGTTTGCCTTGTATCATCACTAGTACCCTTAAGGGCTATACACACACACACACACACACATGCATGGACGAACAGAAACAAACACACACACATTAGGTGAATATGTTGCCACCCTGCAGGTAAACTGCTTGCCGACATGGTGTTTTCTTCTAAGAACAAAGAGTCAGAGAGAGAGAGAGAGGCCCTGGGAGGAACAAAGAAAAGGAGACATTAAATAAAAAATAAAAGGAGTAAAAAGGAAAACAAACAGATAGAATATTGCTAATATAAATATGAATGCTGGTATTCAAATTATTTCAAATAACAGCAAATAAACATTTGATACAACAAGATCTCCAACCTAAAGGACTGAACAGGAAGCACCCACGGAATCGGCGCCTATGGACGGATCACTCCCAAAATTCAATCACTTGTTCCTGGTATCATTACGGACATTTCCTGAAAATTTCATCCAAATCCGTCCTTAAATTCTCAAGTTATGTTAACTAACAGACAGACAGACAGACAGACAGACAGACAGACAGCCACCAACCTGCACACTTGAAGGATTATATTGAAAGCATGTATTTCGGGAGCACACTGGCATTGAAGTATTTCATCCACTAGATGGCAGCAGTTAGTGAAGGCAATATGGTCACTGACACAATAATATAAATTCACAATATAAATTCCAGATGGTGTTCAGGATCATCGATCACCACCAAAATCTAACCACCTGTTCCTTGTTCGCATTCACACGTTGTCCGACAATTTCATCCAAATCCATGCAGTACTTTTTGAGTTATTTTGTACACAAACAAACAAACAGACAGACACACACTGGTTAATACATAACCTCCTTGGTGGAGGTAAAAATTATATAATAAAAAAAAATAATTTTTTTTAAATTTCTCTGAGGTAGGGTATACTGAGCAAAACAATGCATATGCCCTCATAAAATTGCATTTGAAAAATGTTATGTTATATATCAGAAAGTGTTTTTTTATTTTCAAAACAATCACATCATCATTTTCATGCAGCTAAGATCATTGTTACATCCCTATAACCTGACTATATTCTATTTATTGAGGCAGCAGAAGAAAATTGCAAATAACAACATCACTGATCATAAAACAAGGAGGCTTTGTACCAAATATGATTAAAAAAAACTAAACAGGGAGTGATTGAGGATTGATTTAAGTTAAATAAATGTTACTATTTGTGAAGAGGTAAAGTAGATGGAAGAATGCTGGAAGAGATCAAATTCTTATCTTACCCCAAAGTTGCAAGTTCTGAGATATATCAACTCATTACTATTCATAAAATATCATTATTATCATCATCAAACAGAAGTCGGTTCTGACAGTGAAATTCATTCCAGAGAATGACACTGAGATCCTGAAAGGACAAGCGGCTGTCAGTCACAGCAGAGGAGACATTACAGTCATTATCATTTGAAAACTGCAGCATAGATTTGTACAGATAGTGATTTTTTAGAGTACAGTTTGTGAATCGGTGCTCTTTGGTTATCAGGCCAAGATGTGGATTTCAAAAGCTGTACATTCAGACACTTCGACTCAGAGATAAAGCTGCCATTTACTGAGGCACACTTCCTTTATCGGGAGAGCATTTAGCAAGCGGAAGCTGTTATTGACGTAGATTTCAAAAGTTATGTTCCAATATGAAATATCAACCACTGAGGGGAAAAAACATATCCAATATAATAACTGATAGGGCAGAACTAAAATGCATTCTGTACTTTGTAAAAAGACAGTTTTTAATTTAAGACACTTTTACAGGTCAGAGGATTCAAATATTGACAGATTGTAGCCTTCAGGACCAAAACCAATATCTAACCGAGATTATTCAGCATTTTGAAGGGCTGAGGCTGCAGGCCGCAGAGATCTTTTGAGGACACCTGAGAATAAAAGTTTATAGAACTTGATGGATATGCAAGACCCCGAAAGTCTCTGGAAGTCATGCTTGGACACAATTCCTCAGATTCTTACTCAAGTTTTTAAGGTCTTAAGACTTTTGTTGTTCATGATCACACCAAGATCTGACAAAGGTTAGCTGACTTGCAAACTCATTTCTTTTGCATTTTGTCTTTGCATTGTTTAGCAAAATAAAGACCAGGAGCATCCAGTATCTGACTTTTCAAATGTACTTTACAGAGAGAATCTATGGGGCTGCAGAATTAGGATAAGCTGATCTGATGTTTTTGCATCCTTTGGCCCAATGGAAGCATTCAACAACCTACACGACAGAATAGACCATTTGCCACCTCCACCCATAACGACATGTGAGCATTTCGCAGCTCACAGTACAGAGCAGAGCGTTCTAAAATAAGCACATACATTATTATACATACATGTAGCATTCGCAGTTGTAAAAAAGGCTGCAGTTTCTGTGTATTCATGCTACTACACTGACCTCGGTTTAGGGCAAAAAAAAGTACTGGTTGGACGTTATAAAACACGGTTTAAACAGTAAATAAATGTACGTAAATGCGGGCAGTGTGACAGCTGACATTTAAACTCTGCATCATCATCAATCATTACAGCTACATCAGCAGGCTGGCAGCGGAGGACAGTCTAAAATGTAAATATGAATCGTATTTTGCTGTCTGTAGAAACGCCTTGTATTGTCGTTTCTGAGGGGAGACCGGTCTCAAACATTAAACCAAAGATGTCCAAGGACAGAGCCTTGGGGAACTCCACACATCATGTTCGTCTGCCATTTAAGACCAAACAAATCATTGAAAACCCCTGAAGGAGAGCATCGGTGGATGGTTGGGAGCACAAGCCTCTAACTTTGATAGCAGAGAGCTGTCACTAACCAAGTGAACATTTTCCTTTAACCATCATCACAGTATATCACAAATCATACAAACTTAAGCAACACAACTGCATGTGCACATGACATACACATGCTTCACACTGACAGACACACACACACACAACAACAACAACAACATAAAAGGATAGAGATTCCACCCGCTGTATCGGAGAAATGATACGTTGGAGGAGGAGGCGTGTTCACTGGTGTGTGTTTATGTTTGTCTTTCCTGATGCTCCAGCCTATCCATCTACCCATCTACCTTTCATCCACCCTTCCCTGTAATGATCTGTGAAGAAGACCAGTGTCAGGAGGAGGGGAAAAGGAAAGAAAGGAGGGGTGTATTAGAAAACTGGGCCTCACAGTTCAACAAAGATGGCATAGTATTAACACAATCAAAGTAACTAGTATTTCATCTTAAGGTCATTAATGTCCTTCTCAGGTTATACTAACACTTAAGTAGAGGAAGTGGGGCAAGAATGCATTTTTATTCATGTTAATCCTGTAAACAAAGAGGATCCTTCTTATATATTTTGTGAAAATACAAACAAAAGCAGAATTGATCACTATGACCACAGCCAACTTTCTCCCTGTGGTACTGATAGTATAGGGAAGTCAGCTTATTGGCAGCTAGGGTTAATGAGTGTAGCTGTAACTATATAATCATTCAACTGAAGGCAGAGGAGAATTTTAAGGCAACATTCCTTTGTTAAGTTTCAGGTCATTAAAGTCAATGTTTTACATTATAAATCTCCTGTGAGCTGGTTAGATCTAGATAAGGACGCTATTCTAGGACCAACACACATCTGCATAAACACCATAAATTCTGTGATGAAAGTTTAACATCAGGTGACCAGATCTGGTTGGCTGCTGGGTCAAAGTCCAACCTATTGTCGGGGGTTTTTCCAAAACCCAGAAGAAAAACTGTGGAAAGAGAAATTGTTCTTCACTCTGTGTTGTGCTCTGGCATGTTTACTGCAGAGTCCAGCTGCTCATTACATCTGGTTATTATTCTTTAATAAATGGTCAACAAGTGAGTTTTTTGTAAAAGCCAAGTATAGAGTAAAGATCTGGGCAGAGCAGGGAGGCTTTAAGGGCCTCAGCTCTAACACTACCTTGAACTTAGAAATGATAACAGTTGAAAATAAAACCAGAGAGAACAAAGAGACACTGACACGCACACCGGGTCATTAACAGACAGGCATAGGTCATTACCTGCCGCGCTCCAGAGCGATACGGACAGTCAGGCTCGGTGAAAAGGTTGATGGATGACATTAACGCAGCACAGCTCTCACATCAAGTGGCTGTGAATGCAAATATTTGCTTTGTCTTGATGTGATCTCTGTCGTGGCAATATTTCAATGAAATGCGTGCAGTGGGTGGCCCCTGGAAACATCCGACAGTTTAACAGTTCAAAATGCTGCTCAGCCATTCCAGAAAGAACACATTCCCACTTTAAACTGTAGGAGTTATGCTAATGAGAACAGTTATAAGCCAACTAAAACTAATTACAATTTAATATGTCAGAACATCTAACATAACGCGTGGGTGGTGCTAACATGAGCTCTATTTTAGCATAAAGGGGTTAAAAGTACTTTCAGGAACATTTTTTCCTCATTAATCTGCAAATTTATGCTGCAATGTGCTGCACGATCTAAACAGAGGTATCAGTATTTATTTTCTACATCTGCTGTTCTGAGGATAGTGTGGAAAATGTTGCATACACACAGTGGAACAAGTGTTTAAAACCTGAAAGAAGGGAACAAAATGTTACTCCTAAATCTCTGTTATCAAAGATGCATAAGAGAGGACAAAGTGTTCTTAGATATTTAGACATTATCGTTTCATCAAGTGCATTTAAAGAAGTACAAATTATTTAATGATCTTATTTACAACTATAATTAATTCTAATATTCAAATTCATATTAAAGGATTTCTCTCTACAAATGAGAAGACCTGTTTGCAGATTAACCCTCTGAACCCCAACAAGCCGTTTCAGATGGTTTTTTGCTCTCTATGGCCTTGGATTTCAATGAAATATAAAAATACTGCAAATTAAATTTTTACAACCTCTCCTGTCCTCTCCTCTCTGATCTGTGTAAACAGATTTTCAGGGAATATTTGTCACGTGACTGTTCGTCTCAGCAGAATCATAATGTTTTTAACAGGATCTGGCTAATGTAAACTGTTTATTTGAGACATGTAGAATAAAGCGATTTTGACAGAAATATCACAAATTTAAGCTTCGTTTTGTGATGTGTTCAATGTCTGCGTTCTTGCAGTTTCTTTCTACAATGAAAGGTATACTTTGTTTTTTTCACAGTAAACATACTTTTCAATGGTGGGGCTCAGAGGGTTAAAGTGTTTTCTGTTGATTAGATGGTTCTACATCACAGCATTCATCCGTCAGACACCCTCTGAAGAACCAGCTTTCCTTCCTCCTATTTCCCACGAACAAACACCTGCAGTAAGCCAGATTTCTGTCTGCTCAGAGTACAACCCAACTCTTTGGTTAACACAAAACAAGGAGGTCTATTCGAGTCATTAGCCACGTGTCTAAGTATCAGACAGCTTGGCTCAATGTGCCCTGTGTATAATTTGCAGTTCTGTCCGTCTCTATTTCCTGCACGTACAGGCCGAGTGTCACGGCTGTTAACCAGCTGACAAATAACAGGCCTGTGGAATCAGTTTAGACAGCAGGAAAAATAAAGAGCTTCAGTGAAAGTGATTACTGCTGAGTTTCCAAGAGCATGGAATGGATTTATTGTTTTATTTTTTGATGTGCAAGCTTGTTCTTGTGTGAGTTCCTCTCGGAGTGTTTCATCTGTTTGCCGTGCTCTCTTCAGTGGCCTCTCTGTATCTTCTCATTCATATTTTATATTTTGGGTTTCTTCATCTAACACTTACTTTTTTTCCCTGGATGGTGGCAATAGGCCATCAATAGTGAGAAAAATATGGTGGGACTCAGTCGAGGCTGTGTTTTGTCTCTATGGTTGCATTTTTATAATAAACAGTAACTATAAACTGACTTTGATAAATGTATTCATGTGACTGCAATATTACATCTCATAATGTGTTTGTCTCCTAAGTGGAGCTCTACTGATGAATATCTTTCAACAAAATGTGCAATGGGAAAGAAATCACTTCACAAATCCAGGTTACAAATAAATTCTGCTTTTCCTGTCAGCTCCAAGATGCATTTTAGAGTCTTTTAAATCTTTGTTTTGGTTCATCAATCCCATTCACTGCAGAAATGGAGTTGGTGGTGACCAAAACAGAGGTGTAAAGAGAGCGAAGATTGGACTTTTACTGTAAGGTGAATACAAACTTAAATCCAAATTTATACCAACGTTACTCTTTGTCTGCTGGACACATGCATAGACATGCAGAGTACACAGGAGTGGTGTATGTATTCTTTCAATAATGTTTACACAAACACACGTGATACAAAGACAGATCGTCACCCAGGACCTCAGGTAGGAGCCGCTCCTCACCAAAACCCAAAAACAGAGGAGGAAATCCTTTCAAGGAGGAGGATCCTGCCAAGGACAATGGCAGACTGCAGTGTATCATCTGCTCTGTGAGAAAACGTTTATTGACTGTAACCTTGTGTCTCTTCCAACAAGATCTCCAACCCAAACGACAGAATTGTCAATAACAATATTATACATACACGTACGGTTCACCGTTTGTAAAACAGGCTGCAGTTTCTGTGAATTTATGCTATGAAACTACTGACCTAGGTTTATGGCAAAAACCTCCTGTTTAGGCGTTATAAACAGACAGTTTAAACAGTAAATAAATGTATGTAAATGTCGGAGTAGTTATGAGGGTGTAGTGAGCCAGTAAAGTTTCATAAAAATCCCTGTTCTCCTCTGTGAAAGTCAACTGTTTGATCAAGATTGCTGCTAATCTTTCCCACTCAGACACTTTGAAATATTCCAGTCCGACAAGAGGCTGCAGTCCATCAGAACCAAAACTTTATACCAGGACAACAGCTGGCCTCATCAACAAAGCCCACAATACACTGACACTGGGACGTTCTTTTTGAACAGTGTTTTTTTAAATGTTTTGGCTGTTTGTTTGTTCTATTCCATATGTCGTTTCTTGTCCATGCACTGAAACACCAAAGCAAATATCTGGCATGCAAAGCCCCACTTGGCAATAAACCAGATTCCGATTTTTGGTGTTCAATCAACTTTTGGCACGGTCTGCTGATGTAAGACACACACCCAGAAATGTCTTGTTCAAGGAGGTAGTAGAGTTTGAGAGCCTCAGTGAATCTGAATCTTGTGGAAATTGATAATAGTGAGTAAGAATGGAGAGAATCACAGGGAATGGTTCTGGATGAATGCGTCACTGATTCCTTCAGCTTGTCACTTTTCACTCCTTCCTCTCTAAGTCTCTTTTACAACCTCCTTCCCACATATCCTCTAAATTCTCTCCACCTCTCCGCTACCTTCAGCTTTGATTTCCACTCAATCTCCCCATTTCCATTTTCCTTTCTTCCCTCCTCTTTGCCTTGTCTTTCTTCCCACCACATCCTGACTGATCCACTCTGTTCGCTCCATTTCCTCTCCTCCATCTTCTTCCTATTTCAGCACCTTCCTCCCTCCCTCCCCTTCTCTTCTCTTTTTTCCTTCCCACAGTACCAGTCCTCTGAAATGAATGAGTAACCTGGTTCCAATTCTCATCTCCAGGCCCCTCTCTGGGATGGCATTTAAACGGCAGGGAGGGAACACACACACACTCACACACACACACTCACACCTGCTGAGTCTGCAGACAGCAACTTTTGATTCTGCTCAGCTACTACATACAGTATCACACACAGCAAGGTAGCACACATTCACAAAAACAAAGAATATTCCTTTAGCACATTTTTCTGTGCAATCCAACTGTGAAAGGAAACAGTGAGAGAGAAAGTAGTCCAACAAATCCCTCTCCCTGCAGAGGAGGGGACTGGGAAAACAGAAGAGATAACAATAAAAAGAATGGAAAACAAAAAGGAAAAAGACATCAAAGGCCTATTAAATATAGACATATTTTTAGAAAGCGTTTACAAGTGCACGGGTTGACATTTCATATTCTATTTCTATTACATTTTTCACAACTTGCCAACTTTTTAGGAAATTGAGGTTGTATATATAGTGTTTTTTTCACCTTAACTCAAAGAACTTTACAACATAAGCAGGCATTTACCCATATAAGGCGAACCGGGTTATAAAGTGCACTGTCCATTTTTGAGAAAATTAAAGGATTTCATTTTGACAGATTTTTGAGCACCGTGTACCACATAAAATCAGTTCGAGGTCAGTAAGCACAACCAGAATTCATACATAAGGCCCACCGGATTATAAGGCGCACTGTCGATTTTTGAGAAAATTGAAGGATTTTAAGTGCGCCTTATAGTCTAAAAAATACGGTATATATAGTGTTTTTTTCCCCTTAGTAACTCAAAGAACTACAACACAAGCAGGCATTTACCCATTCATACAAATGTAAATAAATTCATGGCAGATGGTACTATGTAAGGCCCATAATGACTCATGTGAGTGTTTGGAGGCTCACACATCATTATACATACATGTACGGTTCATGGTTGAAAAAAAGGCTGACACATAGAGACAGACAACCATTCCTCTCTCATGTGATTTTTTTTGCTTTTCCTTTGTTAGATTGTTCACCACGTCATTTAATTCCCTTTAGTCGCATTTCCACATTTTGTGTTGGAATGTTCTTTTTGTTTTCGCTTCATTCATTCAGTCATTCATGGCCATCACCTACACCACAGTTTGCTAAGTACTGAGCTAAAACATTATGCTCCAGTTAAACATTTCTCTTCTAAAGAATTCTTGAAGAGAGATATGTAAAAAGAAAAAAAAAAGGAACAAGAAGCAAGACAAGAGGAGGAAAAATGAGAGCATTCCTCTCCGGCAGCTTTCTTTTGCCAGCCCACAGTGAAGACAAATGGAGGAAGAAAGAGAGGCGAATCACTCTCCTGGAGGAAACCTGCAGCGAAGCCTATTGGAGAGAGCTAGCATCAGCGAGAACGACACAGAGAGAGAATTCTCCTCATAGTGGTTTTGTCCTACAAACCCACAGTGATAGGAATTGGAAAGCAGGAGGAGGGAGCCGTGGCAGGACGAGCTCATTCCTCCTCTCATCACCGCGCCGGTGAGAAACACGGCCCTGTAGCTGAACCGGCAGAGGTTAAATCCTTCAAATGGCCTGTGACTGTACATCAGCAAACTCTTGTCCCGTAAAAGTGTAGAAAATATATTTTTTGTGGCTTTTTCATCTGAAATAGTGATTGCACTTAAAGGGACTACAAGGCTGTCCCATTGCAGTGCAACCTAAATGCCTCCAAACAAAAACAAACATTTGTTTCCTCCATTCTGAGCAAACTGCTTTCTATTAGGTTTGTTTTTTAGCACGGAAGTTGGATATATCCTTTATCAAATATTCAGAACCTGGGCAGCCAGCGCGCTTTAAGTGCACAGCTTTTTAGGGAAAATTTACATACACTAAAGAGGGAGAAAATTGAGAGGGATTACAGCGTGAGGAGGAGAAGAAAAAGAGAGACGGAGGGATGAATATAAATGGCATCGGGAGAGATGAAGAAGAAATGAAGGTTAGTAAAACGTGGTGGGGCTAAATGGGAAGAACTGGAGAGTAGGAATGGAGTGATAAAGGAAGCAGGGAGCGGAGAAGTTAACGTATAGTTCTTTAATTAAACAAATGGAAACAAAAACACCCTTTTTCACGCATTCAAACTGAATCGATGTGAGAGTGACTGGGGGTGAAGAGTGAGTAAGAAAAGTGAAACAGGAAAATAGAGGGATAAATAGACGGGGAGTAAAGGAGAGCGAGCGGCAGGCAGGAGAGCAGCTTGTCGTTAAGCTCCACATTGATTTGACAGTTCTATTATGAAGAAGGATGAGTGGTAGAAAAGTGGAATTTGAGCAGATCTCTCTTTTCTCTCCCCCTCTCCAGTTGTCTCTCGCACTTTTCTCCCTTTCCTCTTTGTTCTCTTACTCTATTTCCCCCGGTCCTTCCCTCCACTTAGCGATCTTTTTCGCTCTTTCTCTCCGTCTCCACTGCTACCGTGTGTCTGCCTCCATAATGAAAAAGGAGAGCTCTAATCTTTCACCCCTTCTGGATGATTACCATTTTATCTTTCAATTACCAATAATTCCTCTCCAACCCCGAGTCCCTCCGTCTAGTTTTTCTCCTGCCGCAGGTCCCTCTCTCTAGGTTTTTCTTCGTTTCTCACTCCTTTATCGATCTTTCTCATATTTGGACTGTCCACTCCACCTGTACCACCTAAGAATTATATTATTTAGCCGTTTAATGACAAGATTTTCAACATAGACACAGCAGCTAGAACTCAGCTTCAAATGTACATCTGTTGAGTCTCTCTGGAACCAACAATCCTCCCTCACTCGGCTCGCTCTGCTCCACTTTGTGTTACCTAAGGCTCCTACAGTAACAGCACAGCCTGCAGTGTGTCAGGTGTGTATTTTAGGAACGCTCCCTGCTGGAGTACGAGCCTCAGCCTGTTGCACTTAAAGACTGAATTCAAATACATTTTCACAGGTTGAATAATATGTATTTCTTGTCACATTTATATTGTAATCTGAATGTAGAATGAAAGTGACAGCTGACTAACTGGTCATATGTAACCTGGATGGATGGATGGCATGTAAGTACATCTGTAGGCACTAATACTACAGATAGTTTATTATATACACACATTATTATGCATTGTCAGATGAAACAGTAGGCTCAACAAGATCTCCAACCTAAACAGTTTTTCAATGGCACTCTAAAGACATATGAGCACTCAATAGTTTCTGTGAATTTATGCTACAAAACCGCTGAGCTAGGTTTAGGCCAAAAAATGTCCTGGTTCGGCGTTATAAAAGACAGTTTAAACAGGAAAAAAATTTGCATAAATGCTGGAAGTGAAGTAGTTAATAGGGTGACGTGTCTACCGTAAATTACGTAAAAAAAAATAAACACGTTTCAAGAAGAAAAAGATCCACGGATGCAACAGTAACATTAAAAAAGTACTTTTGCTTTCACATGAGACACAAACCCCATTCTCCTGGGTGAAAGTCTGCCATTTAAACTGTAAAAAAAAGTCTAAAACGTAAAAATATGAGTCATATTTTGCAGCCTGTATATTGCCCTATATTGTCATTTTGTGGTAGGCTATATAAATTAGCTTGAATTAGCTCCAAGCTAACCAGCCACAACATTTCAAAGCTGCTTTGACTTTAAAGATGGAGACTGTGATTCTAAGGTAAGGAGTTATTTTATTCTGATACAAGTCTTGTCAGATTTCCTGCTGGCTGTCTGGTGTGTGTGTGTGTGTGTGTGTATGTGTGTGTGCGGGGGATACGGTCTGCTGCAGAGAGCACACACTTAAATTGCCCTCCAATGCCGACAGAAACAGAACCAAACCACTGCAATAATTGTCTGAATTTCTCTTGGATGCTGTTGCTGAAGCTAACCCAGAGAGAGCCTCCGTCTCTGTTACTACGCCTTAAAGTCTCACTCATCATCAAACGTGTTGGAAGTCTTAAAGACCCTGAAGACAAAACAGAAAATACAACTAAAAGCAGTGAGTTCAGGAGGGCAGATGACCCCTGAATGAGGGTTTTGCCACCTGTTACTATGTTTTGGCTGAGTAATATCTATAGGCTATCAGTAGGGTAGTGATACATGGCGACTGCTTGCACAATGCATGCTGGGACATGTAGGCGCCTGCAGGCACGGCTCTGCAAACCAAACAGCCCAGTTTCTCTGGTCAATGTAGCAAACAGTGACTGCTTTAATTGACAGCATTTATCTTAAGCACTCATTGGACATTTCCAGCTTCCCCCTTTAACACTTCCTGCCCATTTCTCCTCCTCCTCTTATCAAAGACTAAATTCTCTCATCTACTTGCCTCCTCTACTCGATCTCTCTCAGTACCTCTTAAAGCTTCTAAATCTCCACTCTCTGTGTGCTGTCTCGGGAACTCTAAAGCTCCTTCTTTGGGAATGTTTCAGTCTCAAAGTAACCCCCAAAGTCACGCCTCCTCCTCCTCCTCCTCATCGCGCCTCACTGTTCTCAGCTTTGGTAACCACTTCACATCTGACTTCTAGATTTCACAATACAGATTGTTACTTAAAGAAACTGAAAACAAGCGAGCAGCTTTATAACCTGAGCCCTATTCACAGTGAGAGCAGCTCGGTCAATGGGTCAATGCGTTCTTCTCAGAAACCATGATTACATACAACTCCGAAGCATTCAACATTATAAACCTGCAAATTATGTTTTTTCCACTGCTTTGGTATTGCTTTTGGACATAAAAAAACCAAACACTTGAATAAAATGACTTCAGGCTGCACCATCAGCCCCAGAGATTCCTGCAAGTGTTCGCCAAGCAGCATTTGAATGTTTATTCCTGCAGTTTTTCAAATTAAACTTCAGAAGCACTGAGTGGGTGTAATCAAATCAAAGGCGCACAGGTGCAGCATTGCTCACCAAACCAGTGGACAGCACATTTCTTCCTTTCTTCACTTTCTCCCATCAGTTCGTGCTGAGATATGAAAGTGGTTCAGTGCATTTCAGAGCTAGATAAACATATTTACAGCATGTAGCAGATGTTCTTACCCAGAGTAACATGCAACTGCTGCTCGGTATTTGTGACAAAACAGACTTTTTATGAAATTATGCCAGAGATTCAGAGCTTTCCATACTTTCCATAGCTACAGTCCCACGATGTCTGTGTATGTGTGTGTTAACGAACAATTAAAGTTACGTGTTAACCCAAAAAATATCAACTCTGTACAGTGTAAGTATTAATACACTTGTTTATGTTTTTGACTTGGGATGCTGTTTTTTTTACTCCGTCTCCATCTGCAGCTTCAAAAAAAAAAAAAACTGCATGTCTGCAATCCACCAAACAGCAGATACTCGACTTTTTGAAACAGATCACCTCTTGTTTCCTCAGACAGCGGCTAGGAGGTGCAGTGAGTGACAAAATCCAAAATAAAGTTCCTCTTTGTGGATTAAATTGATGTTGTGGATTCATGCAACAGATCTAAAAGTTTCATCGTCTTTATTTCTGACAACGTCACACACAAATGTACTGTAAACGACAAACAACATCACTGTAAACAACAAGCGTACTTTATGAATTACTTCCTGTCGCTAAATGCCTGTAGCTTTCAAAATAAGAGCACATTAAAGTTTTAACAGAATCCAGCACAGAATTTACAAGAAAACTGTCAAAATATGATGCTTTAAATAAAAAAAATAGGAGAACCCTTATTCTGCTTTACAATCAGGTAGGTAAACTCATTAAAATATGCAATGATCAGTGTATATGATGCAAAAGCTGCAACACGGAGTAAACTGGAGGAAGACCAATGGAGCACGTTTGCAGCCTTTTCTCATAAACACAGAGTGAAAACACACATTTCCTTGATTTTTCTCTCACTTGTTTGGTTTCCGAGTAACTCAGCACAAAAATGAAGTTGTCATTGATTTATTTTTCTTCTATTTATGCTTCACACAAGTAAGAGATAGTGATGTGATGGAGGGCGCAGCAGCTGGGGAGTTACCTGTACTCTTCAAACACTGCCAGTTATGCCAATGTGTCAATCTGTAAAGCGTCTCTGCTTTAAATGGCACGTCTGTTCGAATAACTCAAATCTGTCAAACGCTTGACATTGATGCCCGCTTTCAACGGGAACTGCCAAAAAAAATGCCTATACAATTTCTTCCTGACAAAATGTGATGATCTACCTCAGGAGCAGAGCAGGAGGAGAAACAGCAAACTCAGGATGTGATGTGAGGCTCAAACCAGCATTTCAGAACAAAATCAATTCATTCAAGTAGGACTGATGCTTGTTTATTACCACTCCTGTTGGACTAAAGTTAAAAAGTGCATATTTAAGGGTTTTATTTGAGTTTCCTTCTAATGTTTTGGTGAGGACGGAGCAAAAGTGGTAAGAAAATATCTTTGAATTTGTCAGTAATAAAGTGGACATTTCTTGAATTCATTTTACTTTGTTGAAAATCCATTATCACCCATCAAAAGATTTTCAAAATGGAATTTCTGTTATTTCCCCTGTTCTCTGCCCCTTTATCTCACCCTCTTTCATATTTTTGCCTCTTCTTTCTGCCACTTCCATCTTCTCTATTCCTCCTTTTCATCCCTCTGCTCGTCCTCCTCAGTCTGTCTTCCCTCCGTCTCTCTCTAAAGGCCTCTGGTCTCTCCAGTTGATGTATTTTACCTCCAGGTGTCAGTCTGGTTCATAGATTAAACTGATTTACAGGTTGGCTTTTCTCTCTCAGTCTCCCCCACAACACACACACACTCACTCCACCCCACTAACTCCAGCCTCCTCCATGTTTCCAACTCCGGCCGACCTATGCTTCACCTCACTTCAAAGGCGAGACGAGCTGCAATTACCTACCAAAGTATCTCGTCTCATCCAGACTTAGAGCCTGGCTGAA
>CAFUXE010000643.1:249479-270241 GCA_903364295.1 Serranus cabrilla | reverse complement strand
GGTTAAAATTAAACCACATAGCAACACAGAAGAAAGTACAACATTTCAGCCTCACACCATAATAATGTTTCCTCTTTCTCATGCACAGAAATGTAAAGATGCAGATGTTCAAAGCTAAAAATCAAAACCAAAAAAGAGGGCACTTGGAAGAATATTTTAAAACTTTAAAAAAAACTCTTGCTTTCATACTAAGATTACTTTTAGTGCTTGTTAGTGTTTATACTTTTTTACTATAACTTGAATCATCATAAATTCAAGCCAAATCATCACAGTCCATAGTAACTAAAGCAGAATATGATAGTAATCAATGTCTTATTTTGCATGAAAAAGCATGATCGTATGTACCTCCACTCCAAACAAGCACGTCATGTTAGCTTCTCTGTCCTCTTTTGGCATAAAAGATGCAGCACTGCATCAAATACAGGACAGACCACGGATAATGATGTTACTTCACCTCCCTGCACCAGATCAATAAACTCAAAACTGAGTAATAAATAAGTGAGTTATTCAAGAACTGATCGATTGATGACTGATTAAATTATATCCCACCCTAAACCTGATCTCAGATAGAGTAGACTGCCTTCTCTTTAGTTAATATATATAAAACAGACAACATAAGTAAAAGTTGATAACAGTGTGAAAAACACTAAGACATCAATTAGAAAACATTAAGATGGTTTATCATGAAACTACAAAGACCAAGGTTTGATCACTACACAAAAAGCATATGCACATTTACATTTCAGTCCACATCAAAACGTCACAGCTAATGACTCGTTACACAGCCAAACTTAAACCCAGCCATCACTACAGTCCCCACAGCTACGAGCAGACCTGCACAGATCAACAGGTGACTGAACAACCGCGGCAGGATTCAGAGTTCTCCAATAACACAGCAGCTTCCGCGTGCAGGAAAACCAATCACAGCACATAATGTGACCAACACATCAACCACCCACCGCACAGTCAGTGAGGAGGTAAATGCTCAGACAGGTGAGCGACACAGTTAAATATCCAGCAGATTGAACGCAGAGACTGTAAATAAAACGGAACACTCACCATCTGATCGTCCCGCTGTGTCCGCGAGGTCCCGGGTCACAGCTGCACGTTCTCTAAACGGAGGCCACGTGACACATGATGGCCTTTCACCTGCAGCGGGTCATCATGTGACGTAAACAACCTGATGACAGTCAAGTCATTTTATTTATGGATGAACTTTACTTTAAAACGCTTTCTACCTCTAGCAACGAAAAAGCTGTGAAAATTATAATGCTATGCTTCAAATGTAAAATAATTACAGAACTTGTATGAGCTTAAAACTATACATGAATATATATTTTTTTCATCAATGTACTTCTTGATAAGGGCAAGCCTTCACAATAAATATGACAGTTAATTAAAAAAAATAAGCTAGATGACATAAACTTGATAAAAGGATGCTCAAGCTGAATCTATTAATTTAACATTTTCTACAGGTTTAACAGCTACAGGTTCCTAATGAAACCATCTATTAATAATATGAAATAACAGCAGTACTAGACTGTAATACATTCTATATTCTCTTAAATGTGTAGATATTGCCATAATCTTATCCAGCGGGTTTTAATTTCTGATAAGATCCATGAATTCATCATTTCAGAGCTGTTTTTCTGCCCTCTAATCTTTGGTGTCATCCATATAAATCACCCAGTTACTTGCAGGTGAAACAGTCTCCAGCTCTACCGAGACTATTTATTGAGTTTATTGAGATCCAGCACGGAGTAGCTTTCTGCCTCAATCATCTTGTTCAGTTTTTAAATTAAGTTTTATTGGTCTCTCACCGCCTGTCTAAATAATTAACGAGGGTTACATAAATCAGGGCGCAAGGGGAAGTTGACTTAGTAGACATGACTGCAGATGTTGTCCCATTTTTACAACATTTAAGGTCCACTGAAAAACTCCTGCTAACTCATTTGGTGCAGTCTGTTATGCTATATGTATAATGTGTGCTTTTTTAGCTATTCACCTGAGCCGTGCAGCCTTAAACCTCTGAAAAAACATAAAGTTAATGAAAATGGCAGGGAGCCACCCTGGAAGCATGCACACATCTCAGTGTGGTCGTATCTTAGTTCATCCTTATTATGGAGAGCAGCAAGGGGGAGCTGCAAACATGAGGATGAAATACTGGGACATTAGAGTCAGTGGCATGCACTCTCTGTCAGATTTGGGGTGAAGTAAAGGTTTGCCCATGAATTTACCAGATTTCTGTCATAAGAAGAAGGAAGTAATAGTCATAGTCATAAAATGACACTCTGCCCAAACTCTATCTTGTGAATATCAGATGTTCACTTTAGTCACAAAGATGACTGTAAAAAGTCAAGAGTTTGCTTCTTCAGTGTCCTGCAGCCTAATACACCCCTACTCTTATATTTACTGATTTCTTTTGTAATAAAGATGTTTTCTGAAATATATCTTTTCTGAAATATTCTTATTTTTATTCTTATTATTATTAACTTACTTTTCTTTTTTGTCAATTATTATTTCATCTTTATATACTATTATCATTATTATTTATTTATTTTATTTTTTTCATTTGTATTTATTTTTTAATATTTTATGGTTGTTGTTCTTTGGTGTCTTGTCTGGTGTCTTTATGTGGGCATACGTGATGCATACATGCACTTATGCATTAGTAATCCAATGTTTGTTATATGTGTGTGTTGGTTAAACTATGCTCATGCTTTTAACTTGTGACTGGTGTCCTGTACTCATGTCTGAGACCAAATAAACATTTGCCTTTGTTAAAATGCATTCTCTCTCCTCTCTCTCTTGTTGCTCTGTCTGTGATTTCTGACGTCTCTCCATTTGACCTTGGACAGACCCCAGAGTGCCTGAACAAGGCCGAGCACTTCACCTGTTGCTGTCCCTGCAGAGGGACAACAGCTGTCCAAGGTTTTACAGCTTGAAGAAATAGTTTCCTCTATAACAAATAATTATTTACAAACATATTCATGAAAGGCATAAACACCATTGTTCAGATATGCAGCAAATACAGTTTATGATTATGATATCAAGGCACAGACATCATGATGCGGATGGTGCATAATAAAGATAACCTGCATTGATTATATGTAACATGGATGATGATGGGACTGGGATGCACATTATGGATCAGCTCTGCTCTGCACGCTGCAGTTGTGCGAGAGGAGAGTGTGTGTCCACTTGTGCATGAAAGCTTGTGTTTGTGCATATGTGATTCTCATGAACGAGCTCTTCTGTACATCATGCATGTGTGCATTTTGTGTGACTGTGTGTGTGTGTGCATGCGTGTGTGCACTCAGATGATTCTGACATCCTTGTCTCATGTTAATGAGGTGTGAAGATGAATGTTGCTATTGCTGAAATGCTGCCAGGAAGATGGCGATCATCATGGTGATGATAGGAATCACTCAGTGTGTGTGTGTGTGTGTGGGTACATACAGCGTATGGATGTGTGTGTTGGGGAATGAAGGGATAATGTTCGGGCTGAGTGAAGCTCCGCAGTAACTCCTAAAGCATGTCTGATGAAGATTACCCCGCTTATAGTGCCATCTCCACCCAGCACACTCCATCATTTAATAAAGTCCAGATATTCTGATTGGGTCCCATGTGTCCTTGTACTTCAATAGTGCAGCAGAAATTTAGTTATTTCATGAATTGATGAGTGGAAAGCTCAGTGTAATTAATGGGTCTCAGGCAACAAATATGAAACCAGTTGCGGTCCTTACTCGACCCACTATTTAATTAAAAACACTGAGCATCATTCATCAAACACCATAGTATTACATTTGTGTGGAAAGCATGTTTAATAGATACAAAAGCAGAGCCGAGCTTTCAGCCTGAAATTAAAATGTAAGTTATGAGGCAGAGGGGGAGTGAGTCTTTCACCATGTCACTTCAGTTTAATTCTAGTATTTATTGCCCTGTAAAACACACCATAATGTTCAACTTCAGGTCAGACACAAAATGATCATTATAAAATAAGTTATGGCCACGCTGTGGAGAGGCAACATGATTACAAATGGAATGATGTAACTGCTGTAGCAGTGAATCAGATTGTGGTACTTTTGTTGTTGAATATAGATTTTTCCAAAGCAAAGTGCTCTGTGAGGACGTGAGCAGGGCAGAGCAGCCTGACACTGGATGAAGAGGTTTTATTGTTCTGCTTCATCTGGATCCTTAGTGAAATCTTAAAAAACTAATGTTACGGATTTAAGTGGACATTCAGAAGGTTGGAGGTTTAGATACACAGGCAGACTTTTCCGACAGGAGAATAAAGGGTTAAATCTGCTTTACATGATGGGGTTTCCTTACAATTTTTTTTGGTGCTTTTATTTTTCTTGAGTAATTCTATTTCATGTAACTTTATACTTCTACTCCACTACATTTTGAGGCACATTTTACATTTCAGCTGACAGCTTCAGTTACATTTAAGGTTCAAGATTTAACATTAAACATGATACATTTAAAGTGAGTTCAAGTTAAATGCAATAGTTAAATAAATGCATCAATAAAAATAGTCTAATAATATATTTGGAATATGTAAAACAATCTGAGTACTTTTACTTTTGACACTTTAACAACATTTTGATGCTGATACTTTTGTACTTTTACTTACCTGAATATTTCTTCCCAGAAAAAACAGAAACTGTAATTGCATGCTGATAAAAAGAGCCCCTGCGTTACAGGCAACTGTGATAATTGTAAAAAGAAGTTGGAACCAAACTGCCATCGATATATGTTAAAGCACTGATGAACTAATGGAGGACAGGTGTGCAGCCATGTGGCTGATTACAAGGTCAATAGGTCTTTTTCACGGAATACATTTTCACTTGTCACAGTGGGAAAAGCACAGGTGTAAATAATGAAATGAATGACGGCTGAATTCCAATGAGCTGCTGTGGTTTCAGGCTCCTGGTGCCGTGCACGGTGACTCACGCTCACTGGGACAGTTTAACAGAGCAGAGCCAACTGTGCTCCTCCTGCTGTGATGAGTCAGAGTGTCGTCTGTGAGAGAGGCCCAGGTGAGCACAGCGACAGGTAGAGCAGCACTGAGGGCATGGAGATGGTGCAGAAACCCCAATAAACAGACAAATACAGGAGGTAGAAACAGATAGTGGATGACTGATAATGTAGGTTTTATGTGTGTTATTAAACATCTTTTAAGAGATAAGACAAGGCTTTATTTATCCCTCAGTGGGGAAATTCATTCTTCATTTAGATGTTTCTGGAAGTTATATTCAGCATTAGATGGTGCCATGCCATTAATTACCCTTAAGTTCATGTGGCACCCGTTTGTTCCAGAGAGACAAAAAATACTTATGTCAAGGCTGCTTTTAGTTTTTATTCTATGAAACCTACTTCTCTATCCTGGTTTTAAGGAATTATTTATTTGCAATGTATTGAATTTTTGTACTGTTTTTACTGTTAGAAGTTAACAAATACTTTCACCATTCTTACCCAGTACGACTCACATGTGCCACACGCTATTCAAGATGACAGTTTAAGCTCATCCATACAAGTCACATTTTGAAAGTGGGGCTTTCATATTGCCTTCTAGGCTTTTTATTATTTCCGACCCTTATCCTTGTCTGTGTTAGGTGCCTACGATTCAGATTTGCCCAGAATAGACCCTTATCCTTCCATGCAGGCCACAGTGCCTTAGCCAGCAAGATGGATGTTTCCTCATTTAAGAGCTTTGATTTCTGATGTCTGTTTAAAGGCATGGATGGGGGTCGAACCCATGATCTTTGGTTTACGAGACCAACGCCTTACCACTTGGCCACCACGCCCTTTGAAGAAGTACCCTACTGCTTGGGAACCTGTTTCAGTCTACTTTTGTTATGTGCAGCATGTTGTTTGACAATCCAACAAATGATTGAATCATAATAATCAAAATATTGCAACAGCAGAAAACGCCAAGAGGTGTCACAAACAGAAATATGTGCAAGAATGCCGCTCCTTATCTGAAAGGTCATTTGGCGTGAAGATGAGCGAGCACTTCAACTCTCTTGCACAGATTTTGTTAATGTGCTCAGCACAGCGTGCCAGTCATGGCCTTAGTTTGCTGAACCCTGTCCGAAAGTGATAAGTGCATTTCCAAATTGTTATGTCCAAGAACATATTCAACACCAAAATAATTGGATATTTGACTCGGTACTTTATGTATAAATGTAGCTACTACTACAGGGGAGCCCCTGTATATCCCAGGCAGAAAGGTGACCCACATGCAGCGCACCTTCCCACAATCAATTAGCCCACATCCTGTAAGTGGAGACAAACAGGGCCCCACATGGAACATAAGGATCATTGCTCACACAAGCCCCACTTGTAACTCAGCTTGGCCCCATTAACCTGCACGCAGGCAGACACACATCAGGCCTGGATGGAGCCGGTGGACAAATATGGCCCATCAAACTTGTGTGTCCCACATCGACATGCTGGCTGGCTGCCTAATTCACTCTCGCCTCATTCATTCTGTCTCCTAGCCTTCCTCTTAGACTTCCCTTTGTCCTGACAGCTATTCACTCCTCCTCCTCCTCCTCCTCCTCCTCCTCCCATTCATTGCATCATCTCTCCATCTCCGCTCCTTCCCCATCCACTCCACCTTCTCCTCCCACCCTCGACTCTCTTCTTGAGACATTTCGCAAAGAAACATTGCTTGTTTTTCTGAAGATCCTTGAAGCTTCAGATAAAAAGAAAATGATCCCACAGCAACTCAACAAAGCCACGAAAGTGAAGCTGAAGTGTGTGTCTGTAGGTCTGTCTGGATATATGAAATAAATCTCACACAAATGCTGCCCGGGGTGAACATAAAGCTGATCTGTTGTCTAGACAAGTCCTTATATCTACAGTCACACACACACACACGCACACAGGCACACACTGTATTTAAAGGATCTGTGGTTATGTTTAATGTATAAAACAGTGTCGACCAAAGAACAGTTTATGCCTGAATAAATATTTTATTCCCCATCTATGTGTCTAGAAGTTCAGCTCAGCAGAATATGACGTTCCCAAGTCTCACATAATACTATCTGAAGTGCTGCGTTCACTGCTCTTTAGTTGCGTAGGGAAGTGCACCACTGTAAATACATCAGTATACAGTTAAAACCACACATGCTGTATGTGAACATGAAGAGCGTAATCTTTTCATTCTGACAACATGATGACATTATCTGACGCTGGAGCAAACTTTCAGTCCACCTGTCTGCTGCAGAAGGCTGCGTTCCAGTACAAATGTGGATGAAAAAAACTCTCATCAACAGGGTCAGTTTAGTAGCTTTCTATCATACCACATGAGCTTCTTCAGCAGATGGCATAGAACTGTAGGAGTGTTTTCCTTAAAAATGAAAAACCATTTTGAGATTTTTTGTCATTTTGTTTCAATGATTAAAAATCTCAGTAATGTTTTTTTTTTATTCTAGATCCCCATATTGTCCAAGAAATATCAAATATGTCAAGGTGAATCTAGTGGAAATATAATAAGTCTATGGAATGGGAATCTTATGATGGTCATGCAACGAATAGTCAAAGCAGAAATGTGAGTTTGAATGCATTACTCACTGTATGAATCATATTCTGTAGCTTACAGAACGGACCTAAAGTGTGTTTATATGGAATAAAAGGTTTAGCATATTGAAATGGGGATATTTAATAAAATGTTGGTATTAAGACTTTGATGAGTATCTAAATCAGGACTATATGACCTTTATTTTAGTGCCATGGAACTTATTATACATTTCAAACCTTGGATGTCAGGTTTGCACACACTGATAGCATACATTTAGTGGTATTATGATGCCATCTGGTGGAAATTTAAAAAAAAATTGGGACTTTTGTAACAAATCCAAACATATTAATGTGACATTCATTCACTAACAAATCAGTGACACAAACAACTGCTGAATCCAAGTTATACAGAGGCTGTGGAAACTAATTAAGAAAATAAGAATAAAACACCTCTTACTTTAAGTAATAGAGTCCCACATAACATTTGAACTGAGTTTGGGTTATTTCAGTGAGATTTTCTGCATGTTTCTTGTCAGCACCTAGTTGCACTTTAGCAGCAGGAAACATAATATTTCACTGTGAAATACAGATTAAAAAACTATGAAAACTAAATGTGAGGCCTTATGGTTTGGTATGGTGACTGATAATGAAAATAATAAAAAAGTTACTGTTATGATGCCAGGCCACACCCTATTCAAGAAAGTGGAAAGTGGGGCTTTTTTTCTTTCTAGGCTTTTAATTAAACTCCTTCATAAGGTCATGTAGGTTCCAGCTGGTTCAGCCAACAAGGTGACAGCTTTGTATAAGCCAGAGTCTAACTGAGTTAGTCTTAAGAGCTTTTCATGTCTGTTTAAAGGCATGGATGGGGTTCGAACCCATGATCTTTGGTTTACGAGACCAACGCCTTACCACTTGGCCACCACGCCCTTGAGAGAGAGCTCACCACAGGAAGTTGGCTGGTAAAATCATGTCGTTTGACAATCCAACAAATGATTAAGTAGTGATGCTATAAACCAGCTTTCCACCCCTTATCATGATGTGTTTGTTAGGTCTAGTAAAGCTATAAACAGGGCTCTGGTCATACAAACACATTTATTAAAGGGTATACTTATAAAGGACTGACATAAATATATAATTACAGTGAAGATCTAAGGCATTAAGTCATGTTTCATTTTGTATTGTGGACTACATGTGGCGACTTCAGATATGAAACAGTAGTTACCATGTGTGCCATTGAGACATCATATGTCTGTTTTACAGGCATGGATGGGGGTCGAACCCATGATCTTTGGTTTACGAGACCAACGCCTTACCACTTGGCCACCACGCCCTATAAGGGTAAGACAGGGCTCTGGGCATACAAACACATTTATTAAAGGGTATACTTATAAAGGACTGATGTATATAATTACAGTGAAGATTTAAGGCCTTATGTCATGTTTCATTTTGTATTGTGGACTACATGTGGCAACTCCAGATATGAAACAGTAGTTATCATGTGTGCCATTGAGAGATCATATTAAGGCATCAATGTCTGTTTTACAGGCATGGATGGGGGTCGAACCCATGATCTTTGGTTTACGAGACCAACGCCTTACCACTTGGCCACCACGCCTACATTTACCTCCACAGAGCTGAGATTTATTGGATGTGTTTTGGTGTGCTGTTCTATAACTTGATTCAACTTGGCTTAGAAATGTGTCCAGTGCCACATGGAGGTAAGAATAACTGCTCCTTGTACTTTTCCAACAGGTTTCCAATGAATATAATTCCTCCTTTCTACTGTCAGGTGTTATGCTTAATATTCCAGATCTGGAGTACAAATTGCATGAAAGAAAGCCTATAAAGTTGTGTTCTAATCACCTCTCTAACCGAGCACATTCATCACAGTACCCTGCATATGTTTCCCCAAAGCTTTAAAACTGGGTTTATGAAACATGACGCTCTCCTTATATAAACAGTGTCACTTTACAGATCATGTCCAAGCCTTACACTGAGGTTCACTTGACTCACTTTATTATCTGATCATTCGGCACGCGGTCGAACAAACAAGCAAAACTTGTACAATCAGCTGTCAATCAATGAGATGAGCTGGTTAATATCATAGAGGATGCTCCAAAGCAGGATTCACACAAGTGGTTAGTTTGCAGTTTTTCTGGGCTCAGGAAATCTCGCATCTTGCAGCAGGACACATATGTTTTATTAAGGGGATGCTAAATGGGTGACAATCATTAAAACAAGTCTGCAAAAATATATATCCTGTTATTTGTTTCACAAAACTGTTAAAAAACATAAAACCATGAGAATTTGTTCGGAATGGCTACTGATGATAAAATGATCACACCATCAAACATTAAGCTGTCATTAACTGATTCATACAATCCACTTACTCCATAAATAACACTGTTGATATATATGTTGCATTCTCTGACAGGGTGATATAGAAAATACTCTTTCTTTCAATAATAAAAATGTTGAAATACACACAGAGACACAGAAGAATAAAAGCAGGTAAAGATGAACTCTTTCTCAAGACTCATCTGTCGAGGTCTGTCATTATTCATATCTATTGTTAGAACATTATGATTATACAACTTCAAAGTATGATAGTGGTTATTTGAAAAGTTGGGAATCACATAGTGGCTTATTTGTCCAAGGTATTACATTCAAAAACATGGGACTGTCAGCAGTGGTTTGTTGGATATGTGGTGCAGTGAAAGGGTTACCCTGAAAATGGATATTTAGGTCATATTTTTCTTAACAATTATCAGTATTTTTACATTTAGATTAATGTCTTTAGTTGCCATTATTGGGTCTATATAATTAGAGGTAGAGTATATTCCTGTTAATGTTCCTACTGTCAGACAACCATTACAGAAATTACACTACTATACTATGATTTGGATTTATTTATCTGATATCAGCTTTTTTAATTTTAAATATAGCTTCCCTTACTGCATTTTGTTCCTGTCCTGTTGGCACTTCTGCATTTCATATTAGTAACAAATCAGTGAAGCTAACTGCTAACTACTGACTTGGAATTTGAGGCAACTGCAACACCACCAACACCATTAAGTTTGGTATTAAAATCTGGTTCATATGTTCCACTAAATTCAGACTAGACTGATCCCAGGTCTGTCTTTGGTCGTCAGTACTGTTCATCAATCGAAGTAGTAGATCTGCAGGAAGATGGCATTGATGCCTCTGAAGACGGGAGAGAAGTTGTAGATGAGAGCGCGCTCTTCTTCCACGAGGCTGGAGAAATGGTGGTGATTCTTCATGGCTGCAGGAGAGAAAGAAGAGTGTAAAGAAAGGTGTGCAGTGCAGAAGCTTAATGGACATAATATGAATCTGTCTGGAGATATTTTGGACTTGTGCAATATGTGGCTTTAATGTTGGGGCTGCAAGAAAAGAATGACGTTATTCATTTCTTGCAGCCCTGGTTTGGGAGTTTTTGCAGCTTGTTCTTGACAGATCATCTCGGCAGAACTTTTTTCGTGTGTGGTGTCTGGAACTATTGTGTGATTGGTCAGAAATTTGAATTTAAAGGCATGGATGGGGGTCGAACCCATGATCTTTGGTTTACGAGACCAACGCCTTACCACTTGGCCACCACGCCCTTGAAAGAGAGCTCACCACAGGAAGTTGGGTGGTAAAATCATGTCGTTTGACAATCCAACAAATGATTAAGTAGTGATGCTATAAAACAGCTT
Source organism: Serranus cabrilla (assembly GCA_903364295.1). NCBI lineage: Eukaryota > Metazoa > Chordata > Actinopteri > Perciformes > Serranidae > Serranus > Serranus cabrilla. Next base: position 258,998 of record CAFUXE010000643.1, on the reverse strand, counting down.
TCCACCCCTTATCATGATGTGTTTGTTAGGTCTAGTAAAGCTATAAGGGTAAGACAGGGCTCTGGTGAAACAAACACATTTATTAAAGGGTATACTTATAAAGGACTGATGTATATACCGTGAAGATCTAAGGCATTATGTATTGTGGACTACATGTGGCGACCTCAGATATGAAACTGTAGTTACCATGTGTGCCATCATATTAAGGCATCAATGTCTGTTTTACAGGCATGGATGGGGGTCGAACCCATGATCTTTGGTTTACGAGACCAACGCCTTACCACTTGGCCACCACGCCTGCATATGTCCACACAGCTGAGATTTAGTGGATGTGTTTTGTTGTACTGTTCTATAACTTGATTCAACTTGGCTTAGAAATGTGTTCAGTGCCACTTTCCTTCTCCAATGTTGCACTGAGACAAATGGGAATTGTATAACTTAAACACATGTAGGGTGAGAATTTCATAAAAATGGAAATTTGAAAACTTGGGGTGATGATTTACATGTGTAGAAGCAGTGGAAACTGTGTTTAGGCAGAAATCCTACAACGGAAGTGTCCTGAACAAAACAATCCAGAAAAACTCACAAGAAGAACAAACAGGAGCAGTAACAACATTACAGGGAAATACAATCATACAGAGGTACAACAGATACCTTCAGAGACGAAGAAGGTGCTCATGTAGAAACTGGCTCTGACAGCAATGGTGGAGTGAATCATTCCCGGCTTATCTACCCACTCAAAGGAGCTTTTCTCTGGATGCCACTGCACTGCATAAAACGGGTAGCGGTAGGCTGAGGGGAGCCAGAAACATGTCAGCAGGAAATAAGATAAGAAATAAAACGACAACCTGTAGCAAAATGAATGATACAGCATTCAAACTGTAAAGCAGTCTGGGAAGAACAGCACCTTCCATAGTGGAGATGAACTCCGTCTTTCCGTCGTTGTTGGTGGACAGGACCTTGTAGAACCTCTTCAGTTTGGCATTTCGACTGTAGTTCTGTTGGTTCAAACAGACATTTTCATCTTGACTTGAGTTATATTAATATAATTGTCATTGCCCTTAAACTACTTTGATCTTTCTGTAGAAAACAACGGTGACTCCATGCTAAAGGGGTGAATTTAAACAATTATTGAAACCCATTAGACTGTGCATGAACATGCATTGGAGTGCAGAATATTTTAAGAGCTGCTTGAATGCCCTGTATAAAGACACTAACTAAGCCTGACTTACAAGGGTTAAAGGCATGGATGGGGGTTGAACCCATGATCTTTGGTTTACAAGACCAACGCCTTACCACTTGGCCACCACGCCCACCTAAAGTCTCTGATATGGCAGTAACCTCGGTGTCATAAAAAAACATGCAGGTTTTAAGCCTAATGGAGCCTACAATGTCTTGGGGCTCAGCCAAGAAAAAGGAAGTCCCCCAAAATGTCCTGTACAAGGTCACTCAACAGGACTGTGGTATGCATCAAAGACTTATTCCTAAAGTCCTAACAATGACTGATTTAGAGCAACCCAAGATATTTGCACAGGCTCCGCCCACATGAAACCACCTCCTGAACCATAAGTGACACTGCTGTGAGTCACAAAGGGATCACAGTCTCACACAAGATGCAGGTAAGGAAATTTGCTCTTTAGTATTTCTCTAGCAGGATTTCTGTAATAGAAATCCCCCCTAAACTGTGAAAAGTAACATGAAGAACACCTTGTTGATTGATCTCTGGATCTGTTAATTTTGGTGTAAGCATAGTGTTCAGGTGCCTCTCAAATTCTAAGCAGTAGCAGTAACATGAATTTGACTCAGAATAACTGTTAAGGTTTCAGTTGTTGAGCCTTTTGGTTTATAGGATATGCAACCACTTAGTGTTCATGCACAGAGATTACAACTCAACACACAGCTCGGGAACTAGTTGGGGACAGGGTGGTTTGGATGTTGTTTGACAAAATGATAATTAATTCATTTCAATCACATTAATCAGAGGTCTGTGCTTTGAGACATGATTTGCAGGAAATACAAGATTACTCCTCTTTTTTCCTTTATCACATAAGCCACAACTTTTTGCAGTACTTACACAGTGCTGTGGAGAAAGGTCTGACCCCACTAAAAACCTGGCACTTCTGTTATCCCACTGTTAGTCAGTGGCTAGAAGGATCCTTATATCCAAGGCATGGATGGGGGTCGAACCCATGATCTTTGGTTTACGAGACCAACGCCTTACCGTCATCAATCACAGCTGACTTTTTCCACGTGTTGTTTGTTATACTTCGGATAACAGTACATGCAGTTCTGTATTTCATGATTTAAAAAAAGAGCAGCCATAGTGGTACAGGTTACATCCACTGTGCTGTGAGATCTGAATTTCTGAATGCTGTTTTCTTGTTTCTTGTTCTGTCTCGTCATATACAAGTAGCTGCAGGAGCTCCACACACATTCTCACTGCTCCACATGCTGGATGTGCAGACACAACAGCACTAACCTACTTGATGCCAGACAAGATGGATCTGTGTGATAACCTTTTATTGACCAGACCAACTCTGTGCCACTTGTTCTACTTTGTGTTGTGTACTTGGTGTATTTGATGTTGTTTGATAATATGTTTCATTCATTCATTCACACTGTGAGGGCAGCTGCAAACAGTTCAAGGGAGACACAATCACAGGACATGAGGAAGGAATTTAAGACATGGAAGAACTTTTAGAGGAGATATTCATGGAAATAATTCTCTGTCCACATGTCAGAATAGTTTTACCTCTGACTATAACTCTTTGCCTCAGGGGGGGGTATTATTAGCATCACCATGATTTCTGTTGTCATGAATGTTTGACTCTGAACTGCACTGCCATCTAGTGGATATATTGCTGGACAGCATGCCAACATAAAGGATGCATGGAGGGATGTGGGCATACCTTGTTTGAAAGATCAAGGGAGGCAGAAAAAATACCTGCATAGACAGACTCCATTTGTGGAAATTGCCAGTGATGTTTTCCTCCGTCAGAGACTGCAGAATATCCTTGGGAAAACTTTGGAACAGACGGCTGGACTTGGACGCTAGAGGAGGGACAGATTTGAGGTGAGGCAGGAGGACATAAACTCCTTAAACATTACATCATTTTATATTAACGTGTACTTTCTGGCCTAACAGCTTTTAATTTCTCTCTCACATTATATTTGTTTGCCGTGTCTCTACACTCTACAATGTGAGAGGCTGTTTGTAACAAGGCTCAATTGTAAGAAGATGAACAGAGCGCCCTGATTTGCATGGGATCCACCCGTTTGTCGCATTGGACACCATGACTGATGGTGGTGTGTTTCACGTACGCGTCCAGTTTGTCATTGTCATATGTGGAAATGATTTACTTTGAGTCAATTTCTCACAAAGAAAACCTTACGTTGGGAAATTATATTTAGCTTTCATTTATAACATGAAGAACAAGGTTGTTCATTTGTTTTGTGTTTACAGAGTGTGTCACTTATTTTCTTACTACTTTAAATAGAAGACATGTTAGTTGAGAAAAGGAATCAGATAAAGATTTCCCTTTGCCTTTTTGGCACCATATTTAGCACCATGACTGATGTTCCTGAGTGGGAAACAGGAATTGTGAATTGAAAGCACAAACAAACCTGGACTGACTTCTATTTACTGGAATCATAGGATTCATTTTTGTTGTCAAGTTGCATAGCTGAAACATAACAAATTATTAAATTAATTTAAAGCTACAGTGTTTCATTTGACTGGGGGTAACATTAGTTGGCTATCAGTCAGAAAGAAATCACAAATCAGCATCTCTAACACTTGTCTTAGCTGTCATACTAAACTTCCTTACTAGAAGAAGAACAGACAAAGAGAAAATAAAAATAAAAGGTCAGTGCGCTGAGACAATAAGACAGAAGAAAAGAAGAACAAGAAGCCGAGGATGAGGAGAATACCTGGTGTGAAAGTGAGAGGCAGAGCCACAGCCATGGTGTCAGTGAGGGTGAGCAGGTTCCTGTTGACTGTGAGGACGGACAACTGCTGGAAGCCCTGACAAGTCCCCCAGATAGGGAAGTAGTCCCCACCATCATTGGCCTGCAGGCGACAGGAGAGTGAGGAAGGTGTGTTGTCATTTCTCCAAGGATTCTTACACAGAAGGCTCTATTTCACCTCGTTTAAAAGTGTGTGTATCATTTAATTATCTGCTTCAATGTTATCTTGAGATATCAGTTCAACAGGTCAAATGCTTTACCTTCAGAGCCAGGTTGTAAAAGATCCTGGCAGCTCGAGTGAACTGCGATGTTTGAATATTTACTTCTCCTCCAGGCAGCAGCAACCTGAGGAGACACTCTGTGTTTACGATTAGGGGAAAGTCTGGGAATGCTGCACATTAACAGTGGATGGCATCACTTTTTCAGTGCCTTCACATGTGTACAAACTTACTTATGACATATGCAACATATGAGCGTGCATGTTTCTGTAACACCAACTAACAATGGATGAATTACAGGCTAACAATAGTCTCAGTAGTGCCCAGAAATATTTTATATATAAATGCTTTTTATATATAATTGACTGAATTAGGCAAGGCAAGGCAAGGCAAGTTTATTTATAGAGCACAATTCATACACAAGGCAATTCAAAGTGCTTTGAATTAGTGTGTTAATCTTTTAAACTTGCTGTTTGCTGCCTCTGACTTGATTTGGAAAAAAATTATAATGCAATCCAGACCAATGAAGTGATAAATCTATCCAGTTATGCAGTGATAACCTGTAGTACAATAGAAAGCAAAGCCCACAGAGACTTGATGTATTATTATTAGGCCAGGTAATAAAAAGCAAATAAAAAGTGACCGTGTGTCAAAGGAGACAGGAGAAGCCCGGTTCACTCACCCATTTATCGAGTAGAAGTCCTTCGTATATTCTTCTTCTGTGCGATTGATTCTGTTGAAATAGAAAGGGCACAAAAAGACATGAAACATAGATCAAAGACAAATACATTATTATTCACATGGATTAAAGCAACAGTTTTACACATGTGAAAAATAAAGTTAATGTTGATTCTCGAAGAATTTCAACATCATAGATCCGAAAGAGTGTAATCTCATTTTATATCGCCTCAGGTGTAGCCAAGATACTCTTTTTGTTCTTGGATTTGTGACATAAAATAAATGCATTGTGTTATTGAAAACTACAATATTAATAACTATTTATTCATTGCAACTGTGAGAGCGCGTTTGTTTTGTAGAACAAAAGAGGAGAAGAGAGGAGAGAACTATTTATTATGACAGTAATGGTACCTGTTGGTATGTGCGGCATATTTAACCTGTGTGTCAGACTTTGTGTGGTATATACTTTAAGCAGCATTTATTACTAGTCATTAACTTTGTGTGGTATATACTTTAAGCAGCATTTACTACTAGTGTCATTATGCAGATTATTGCTCAATTTTTACCAACCCTAACACAACCCCAGTCATTTGCACAGGCTCCGCCCAAATGAAACCACCTCCGAAACCATGAGTGATGCTGCTGTGAGTCACACAGGGATAACAGGCTCACACGTGTGACAGGTAGGAAGTTTTGCTCTTTAGTACTTTTCTAGTAGGATTTCTGTAATAGAAATCCCACCTTAACTGTAAATAATACAAAGAAGAACACTTTGCAACTTGGCTTTCTACTTATGATGATATAGTAGTTGCCATGTCCAATAGTGTACATCCACAGAGATAACAGCTTGGGAACTAGGGTGGAAATGGTGATTTGGATGGACAATATGATAATTTATTCATTTGATATTTCAATCAGATGTCTGTACTATAAGACTGTACTTTTTTTCTTTTTCAAATAAGCTTTTCTCCAGTACTTACACACTGTAAAGCTGCGAGCCCAGAACTGACAAAGCTTATATCCAAGGCATGGATGGGGGTCGAACCCATGATCTTTGGTTTACGAGACCAACGCCTTACCACTTGGCCACCACGCCAGACTTCCCCATTTGCAAATAAACTTAAATTGTTTACTGGGTTATCAAAAAATAAAACCAAAAACTCTAATGTGTTTCAAACATACTGGTAAAGTTCACATGTCTAAAGGTTTCACTGTTTCACAGTTAATGTAAATAGGAAACTTCCCTCCTGAAATGTGACAAATAAACTGTGGCTCAGCAAGCAAAACAGGTTCTTCTAACTTATCTTAAAAGCAAACAGATGTAGACTCTTGTGAGCAAATGTGCAAATTAATAATCTTCATCATATGTGAATGCATGTTTGACAGTTTTTGTTTTTCACCAAAGGCAATGTGCTGTCACCTCCTTGCTTGTACCAAACTAAACAGGAGACATGCATGTATAACCCCCCCTTCATTTGTTGTAGAAAACAGGGTTTTTAATCACTACTACTACGCTCTCAGGCTCCGCCCACATGAAGCCACGTCAGGAACCATGAGTGATCCTGCTGGGAGTCACGTAGGGATCACACAGTCAAAGGGCACAAACCAGGAAACTTTACTCTTTAGTATTTTTCAAGTAGGGCCCTTACAAAAAGGGCTCCCCTGATCTGTGAAAGGTTACAAACAATATACTACAGATACTGAAAAGCTGCATTACTTTATGAAACCACACACTTTAGTTGCAGTCCCAATATTTATTTTGGGAATATAGCAGTGATTCATGTGATGCTTTTAGATCTAAACAAATCATAGATGCTTTATTTTACACAAACTCAGTAGACATACAAGCATTCTCATTTCTTTCAGGCATGGGATTAAACGTGAAGTTAGAAAAACCTTTAAAATTTGTTATTCACTTTAAACAGCTTTTTATTATTATTCATTAAGAACCAATCTGCTTTGTAATCTGAGGCTTTTCCTGCTGAAAGCAACAGGAGTTTTTGAAAAAACAGCAACATTTGAGTTTTTCTTGTAAAGCAGCTATAGGAAATGCCTTGTGTTTGTGTGTGTTGTTTACCTGATGGGTACGACCCGCGCCCCTGCTCCCTCCAGGAATTTGACATAGGAAGCACTGATGTAAGAGGAGCCACGAGCGAACTGGTCACCTGGAAGGTTTTCTTGTGCCAGCACACCTAGAGAGGACAGAAGAAGACATAACACATGCCGTATATGATTATATGATGGACAGGTCTCCAGACTATCACAGGGAGACACATAGAGACAGAAACCCAGAGGGACCAGTTAACCTGCATGTGTTTGAACTGTGGGAGGAAGCTGGAGGACCCAGAGAGAGGAAATGCAGAAGCTCCAAGCTGAGAAATCTTGACCACACAAAGCATTAAGACTGAAGGACTTCAGTGTCTCTGACTATGGAAACATCCACACTGCTGCACTCCTGATGAGATCAGATTCCCCGCAGGTATGGACTTGTTCATTCTGGCGCTCCTCCCTGAATTATTCCTTTTAGCTTTTCCAGAAAGTTCTCTGGATCATAACATCAATCACCACAAACTCCATCAGTAAAATATATGTACTAAATATAGTTCACCATATCTCCACAATGCCCATATTTGTCATATTACTTTATAACTTAAGAATGTCCAGATGTCCTTCATGTGACAAAGCAACTCCAACTAACAGTTTCTTTTATAATGGCCTTTAATTTTACCCACAGCCAATAAAAAAAGGTGCTGCGAATAAAATAAATAAAAAAGCACAGTAGATGAAATGTAGAGTATCAAGTTCTCAGCATGAAACTCCTGGATCCATAATTATTAAAACATAAAAACCTGAGTTTTGGTCTGGATCTGAATCAGCGTTATTGACCAAGTATGTGTACACATGCAAGGAATATGACTCAACATAGACACACAGCTAAAAATGCCAAAATGCATCATGCAACTGAAACAATCTGATGCTGTATACCAGGTAAGACAAGTACTTGGCGTAATAATGCAATGTTCATGTTAGTCATGACCTCAGACCTTGAGTCACGGCCTCGGTTTGGGAACCTTGTCAGAGTTCTGACCACGATGAGAGCAGCAGGTTTGCACAAGACAACATGTATCCTGTCAGACTCTTATCAGCAAAGCCACACTCTGCTTTTATAGATAAAGAAGTTCTTCTGTTTACCAGAGCATCTACAGAAGCTCAACATGTGACCCAGGTACCCATATAAGGTGTTAACTCACAAAAAGTATGCAAAGTGTTGGATAAAAGGTTCAGGGTGGTTTTCTGTTTACCTTCGCCTCTGCAGAGACTTAACAGGGTATCAGTGTTAAGTCTTCAATCGGTGTGATGCTGTTTTGGTTTATAGTGGAAATTATGAAACCTAATATTGCAGCATTGGATGGTGCATACAAAGCAACATTTGCACATAACACCATAACTATTGTGACACAAAACAGTGGGGAGTCGTCCATTCACATCATCTCCATCATCACCCATCCATTCATCTCTTGATTTAACGTTGTTATGTTATCAATCCTTAGCACAAGAAAGTATTAGTGTATCAAAAGTGTTGGACATGCTTCCTCTATTCATAATTTACATATTATTTTGGGCCATTTTTATTGAAACACAACCTTGAGAATACGAATGAAGATGTCTGATGTGCATTTTTTTATTGAATGACGATATTAAGCAATCATTCGAAAGGAAATGGTAATCAAACCTGGTTTTAGGTTTAAATGAAGTATCTGCATGTGTAATAAACCTAAGAGAAGCTCCTGGGTCCAGAGGACAAACATAATTGTGTATTTATATTGTGACAGAGACGTGCAAAACACACTGTTAACACACGCACTTTTTCTCGAACATTCTCAAGTAGAATTACATAAGAGCTATCATAATCCTACCGCACGGTCTCTGCACGGAGAGGGACGGGCACACAGAGCCGCTCACACGGCACAAATCTTACCGATGATCGGTCGGTAGTTGAGCTGCTGGCTTCTCCCCGCTGCGCGCACGAGCCCGCCGCAGAGACAGGCGGTCAGCGCCGCCAGCAGCGCTGCAGCCGGCCGACACATCCAGAACACCGGGCAGGTCAGAGACACGAAGCCGCTGGAGATGAGAGGTGCAGGCTGGGTCTGAAGCTGAGAGTGAAAAATAGAAATACAATATCGGTGCGGATTTCTGTCTATAAAAATATCAGAATGCAGATGGAATAAAGGGCTCAGAGGTGATGCTTCTCCTCTCTGTCCTCCTCTGATCTGCTTTACCTCCGTTCAGCCTTCTGGAGAGGAGCAGCAAGTCAGTCACGTGTGGAACTCTCCTCCACAGATCCACGTCACCTAGAGAAGCTTCCTCCTGTTCTCTCCTCATAGAAATACACCAGGCAGATCAGACACCTTTCCATTAGAAATGTCCAGATCTCAACTACAGCTAAGGTCAAATATTTCAGCTCCATGAACCTTCTCTACGGAGGGGAGTTTATAACACACAGAATAAAACATAAGACATATACATACATTATATACACTCATATACATAAAATATCTATCTATCTATCTATCTATCTATCTATCTATCTATCTATCTATCTATCTATCTATCTATCTATCTATCTATCTATCTATCTATCTATCTATCTATCTAT
>CAFUXE010000643.1:217967-248797 GCA_903364295.1 Serranus cabrilla | reverse complement strand
GAGTGTTTGGGTTATCATTTCAGCTCTGCACCATCAAAGTTCTTCTTGTTTTCATTTGTCCTCGGTGTAATATCTCATGTTACAAAGACAACTAGATAGGAGATGTGTTCATGTGTGTGTGAGAGAGAGAGACATAAAACAGTGTGTATAAAATACTGTAATGTGTTTAGAGGGAACACTGCAGTAAGGATATGGTGTTTTTCAGTGTGTGGATGTGTATGTGTGAGTTAATTTGATGTAGTCAGCAGTTTGTAATGCAGGTAGCCCATGGATCAGTGGCTTCAGTAACAGTACATTGCAGTGGGACACGTTCCACTGCACCGCCACCGAAGAACCACAAGAGGTCACACTGCTCCACCAAACTGCCCTCCAAGTTTAAAGTTGTGCACTAAATGACCCACAGACTGACTTTGCCATCCCAAGTGACATGCTGCTCCCAAAGATAAAAAAAAAAAAGGCTACATCAACTTATGATGTGGGGCCACTGTTGAGCTACGGGCAAATTAAATAGACATGTGTCAGTAACAGGAACTCTGAATGTCTCTCGCCTCAATAAACAACAGAAAGTTTAACCTTAAATGAAGAACAAACAAACCAGTTTAGCAATTTAAATTAGTTACATTGTTGCTAATAATACCTGCACCCTTTGCTCACTGGTTTTATGTAGCTGTCTGTGTGTATTAAGTGCATTGAATTGTGTGTATTTTAGTTGTCCCTGATGTGTTCGAGATGATGTAAAAAGTGAAGTTGTTGCTCAGAAACACCACATAAGTGGGGCATGAGTTGAAAAGCGCAATCTGTCAAGCTGCTATTTTCAAGGTCAAGGTCATAATGAATCTTTAAACTCAACTTAACAGTTCTTGTTTATAAATTCTATAAAGTACATAATGATGAATCACAACTGAGCTGAGCTGCTGAGACTGCCTCTGCACCCAACTCTGTGCTTTGAATGTGTGTGAGAGGAAGAGAGAGAGAGAGAGAGGGAGAGCACAATACTCTCAAGGACAACGAGCATATGTAGGACTGTGACTGTGTGTGTGTTTGCAGGTGTGTGTTGCCTGCCATCCTACACTGTGATTGTTGTCTATAAGCCCACAGCTGAAGCCACTGTCAGGGCGATGTGCATTCAAATCAGCTCTTCCTACGCCTCGGGCCAGTTCACTTTGTACTGGTGAACACTCTCTTTAGTCTGCAGTCACCAAATGAAGAAGAGCGTGTTCCACCCCCTCATCTGTGATGTCACCGCGATGTACACTGACGCTCCGCAGAGACTGAATTAGGGAACATGCAGCAGATGAGAGTGGCGGTGGAGCATTGAAAGGTGATTTTTCTGATGATGTGTGCATGTAGTTCTGCTTTTGGGAATGATAGAAGGTTAAAGCATCACAAAGAATATTTTTTGAATTATGTAAGAAGAAATGATGTTGCCCTAAACGCACACTATGTATTTTTGCCATTAGGGTTCCTTCAGATAATAATAAAAGAAAGAACAGAAGACAGGGTTTGTTGATGTCATGAAGTAGCATAAGATCACAGAGGTTTTTGTTTTCACCAGCATCATCATCAGTGCAGTCAGCCTCTCCCGGTTAGGATTGAACCCTTTTGTTTGTTGTTTAGGAGGGTTTTAACCTGAGCTGAGTTATCTGCAGAGATCTCTTCCTCTCACAAACAAACAGAGCCAGTGTTTAAAAGCGCTAAAAACACTGAGAACAGCAGTTTGACTTTTAAAATAAGGGTTTCTTCAATGCTGTTTGGTGGACACAGAATGTGATGATTTGCTGCAATCGTTTGCTCAGTTTGTTGGTCTGATAACTTGGCTAAAATCTGATGACTAAAATCCTCCATCCAGTTACAATAAAACAAACAAACAAAACACAAACAAGATCTAAAAGGGTTATCATAAAAATGTGGCTTCAATCTGAATGAAAAAGTCAATGCTGATGCACAAAGAGGTTACGAACAAATGAAAAGGACCATTAGCTTGCTCAAACTTACAGATTTCTCTGGTTTAAGAATCGTTACATTATGTAGGTACACAACTTAGTAAATATAAAGCATAGGTCCATTTTTTTTCAGCACATTATACCTTTAACAACCTGATAGAGTGATGCTGTGTCAGGCTAAGCATTTGTCAGCTTGTTGTTGAGTTATACTGCCATCGGGTGGTAAAAAATGATCTCTGAAGCTATGCATCAAACTAACTAATTCATAAAAAGTGTCAACACTTGTTCCAGAGGCCACACTCAAAGGAAGCACAGAAACCCTGCTGTCATACAGAGGAGGCACATGTGACGAATTGACAAAATCTCTCCTCAAAGGCTTTCACGGGTTTCCGCTAGATCGCACACATGAAAAGTGACAGTAGTCGTGTGATAGAAGCTCGCATCTTGCATACTTTCTCACCTCCGCACGCCTGGCCAATCACTGTGTGCTGTCAGATTGTCAGTTTCAAAAGGTTACGATAATTGTCAGACACAGCTGCCTCAGTTCTGATATTGGAGGGGTGTCAGGGTTTCAGGCACTGTTTGACCATCTGCCATGCACTCTGTTGGAAGCACAGCCTACTGATGCCTCTTTATGAACAATAACCTCTGACCAGCAGCTCTGTAGGTCAGAATCAACATGTACAAAGGAATACTGGCATACTGCATTCTGTAATAACCACCAGCCACTAATGTATTTAGTAGCACATTTATTCAATCCAACAACTATTGCTCACTATTTACTATGTAAACATGCTGTAAAGTGAACTAACTAAACTCTAGCAAATGATTCCTTTGCATGCTTATATAAAGTTTTACTTCTCATTCATTCAGCATCCACTCTGATTTCCTTGCCATCAATGCCCGGAGCTGTCAACCATGTAATCAGCTGTTCTCATCAGCTGATCACATCCATCCAATGGCTCAGAGACACACCTCCTCCGTGAGCCTATCGTGTTCCTGCAGCCTCTTTTTAAATATAATCTCTCCCCGCCTTCGCTTCGCTCACACTGCTGTGCAGTGATGTGTTATCCTCAGTTGTCATGTCAGTGTTAATTATCGCAAAAGACACAAACGTACCTCTCCCAGTCTCTTCTAGCATGCATATTCCCGATTCCTCAGTAAGAGGACACATATTCTCCCACTAATCCTCCTGCTCAGGTGGCCTCACCTGCTCAGACACTCCGTGCAGGTGAGCCGATCGCCACCATGCAGTCTCCAGTAATTCCAACAAGATACCATGCTCGCTTCAGTCCCTGGAAATACTCAACATCTTCCTCATTCAGCGCCACTGGTCGTCGCCAGGCCTGTACAGCTTCGTATCCATCCTGCTCCAGCTGCTCTGAGCTCAGGTGTGGCCCGCAGACTCCTCCTGCTTCCTCGCGACAGAGAACCAACGCGACCCAAGTCATCTAAAAGGTAAGTGTTACACGTTCAACCTCTCCTCTCATCCATTCAGTGTGTGCAGGCTGCTGTTTACTACTTTCGAGGCACAAACAGTAACTTTGTTTTCTTTCTCGTGGCATTCACTGTTCGATGAGGAAACAATTACCGTAAACTCTGTAACAGCTGCGGGCGTTTTCTTTGCCTAATGAAGCACGCGGCCGCATTGTGTTCCCCTCAGGCCATGTGTTCACATGTATCTATTAAAAGCTCATTGTTCCATATTTTCCCTTCTTTAAAAAATAATAATAATCACGTGCGCATCATGCTGCATATTACTGCTCTTCTGGGGTCATTTCAAAATAAAAGCCTGCTAGTGGCGTTTGATGACGCTGACCCATAGCAAGTTCTTTATTTTAGCCATGTGCAGTCACAGGAGTGGCTTGTTAGATCTGTGTTTGTAGGGAGTGAGTAAATGGTTTTATAAAGTTGTTTCAACACTGTAAAGTACTTTATGGCAAATCAAGCTAATTTCTGTCTTAACCTGGTCATAATCCTACTGTCATCATTCAAGCAGCTGCTGATTATAACTGTCCTCATGTCAAACATTAGAAATATCACTTGCAGCAACAGTAGGCACGGCGTATATTTTTTATCAAGTGGCATCATGTGTTGACGTGGGTTCTATCAGATACTTTCATCCTGGGTTTAAGTGAGTGCAGCGTGGCCAGTGGTTATGCCTCTGGCCTGCCTCTTCTCCAGATTCAACTTATCATCCCTGTTTGAGATTCACCCGATCGTTGCCTCTGGCATATCTGTGTCAGCATCAAGGTTCACATCACCTCACAGCCTCGTGTCACTCGGTGTCAGCATCCTCAAAGGGCGAGCCGCATCGGGTACCTGTGGGGGGAATCACTTGGTCATCTGTTGCCTCGAGCCATAGTAACGTTTGGCATTTATACTGTGTGCTTTCCAAGACAAATACCACCGTACTGTTTAGTTTGCCATAAAAATATTTAGTTTGTTGGCCACCATATCATGATTACTATGATAATGATTGTTATGATTATGAACGTGATTGGCTCAGGATCTGAAGCTTGTATTTTCCATTTCTTTTGTGTTTTATTGTGACTCTATTTAATTTTGCATGGGTTTTATTCTGGATGTAGCCTTCTTTATTTAGATTCTTTTGAATTTCATTCATATGCATCCACTGTTGTGTTCTGATAGTCCTGATGGTAGGTCTGAACACAAACGTATATTCAAACAGTAGATCTCGACATGACATTGACAATACTTGGTTCTTAAAACTGGTTTGCCATAACCAGGATGTCATACTGGATTGGTCGCATTCTGGCTGTTCTGATTCACCATCATTCATGAGCTAGAGGGTTAAAGGTCAAGGCCAGTATTACCAACAGAGGGTGCTCCTCATTTCAGATATCATGCATTATGAGAACATAATGTACACACTGGCTGATTAGCTTTCCTTTTCCAATTCCAGACCTTCTGGAGCTTGTGCCCAGAGGCCTGCGCTGTACTTTTTCAGATCCCTCTCTCCTAAACCAAAGCCCCATGTAAGATATATGGAGTTAGCTGAGACATACAAGAGGAAAAGTTAAGCAGTTTCTACTGGAAAATAGTAAGATTTTGCTGGAGTACATTTAGTATTTTGTGATTCTTTTAGCATGCCACTTAAACATTAATACCCTTTGTGCCATCATTCCTTAATGCATTTCTCGTTTCAACCTCATTACCGTACAGGGTTTGTTGCTGGTTTTCAGTTAATATTAGATGCTATAATCCTTCCCTTCCTAATTTATTGTAATTCACATATTTATTACTGTCACCACCTAGCCTGCAGTCACACTCATACTGTCCTCATTCGGATGCTGATTGCTGTCCTCATCTCAGACATTAGAAATATCAATTTGTGCAACAGTTGGCACGGCGTATGTATTTTTTTATCGAGTGGTTCTCTGACTGAAGGTCTTTCAGTTTTAGTGAGTGCAAGTACAAGTAATAACCAAGTATTCTCTTTTAAGAATCTCGTTATCTGTTTAATCACATCACATGTTTGTTGTAACTTTTATATTTGGTTCACTCTCTACTAGTCCTGATAGAAATGGCATCCTAACCCTGTGTGTTGTAATCAAAGCTTTGTTTTGGTAGTTTGTCAAGCTGCATGTGCATGTGAATCGCGTAGTGGTACCTAGTGTGTTAAATGTTAATGCCAAGGTGTCCTGACCAAGTGTCTGTATGCAACATGTTAGGAATGAGAACAAGAGCTGTGTGCAGGCAATCTCACAATCTGCCCATGTTGTTCACAGCACCTTTACACTGCAACCATCTGTGGTACATAACCATATAAAGTCCTACGACACCACATTGATTCTTTCCTCCAACATGTTAGTTCCCAGCTGCAGGTAAAACCTCTTTTATTTGTTACCATGTTGATATCAGCTGTGACTCGTTAAAACAGTACATCTAGTTGCCTTTCATTTATAGCTTCAGCTTCTCATGACCTTCTCTTAAGATTCACATTCTCATTAGTCATGCAACTTTGAAAACAATTTAAAGTGAAAAAAAGAAAAGAAAAATCTATGGCGTTACAGTTACATACTGACTGGCATACCATGCTAGTGACTGACCAAACTGTATCAGCAGAGGTTTCATGTTACAGTTTCCTTCACTTTATATGTAACTTCTCTCCAGTTTACTTCATATATTCTATAATATATTAACTTTTTGTTTGTATTTTGTATTTTTGTTCACTATATTTATATTGAATCAGAATCAGTTAATCTCTTAATTGATCCTGGGGAAAACTGCTTCGTTACAGTTGCTGCTCTGTAAGCGTAGAATATAAGGTTAAGTGAACAACAATTTAGACATCTTTTAGAGTATTAACAGGCTAAAATAAAAGAGTAAAAGACTCTTACTTGATTAAATTACTTGTGCACAGAGAAAACACTAATAATATACAATATATCAAACGGTGCATGGTTCTATGTTAAAACCAATTCGCATACCATCTGTTTAAAGGCCCCAAATATACACATTTTCCAGAATATTAGCTACACCATGTCACTGTGATTTGTACAGGCAGCTAATTACACGGCCATGGTCTGCCCACACAGGTGTCCTCACTTACTGCCTGATGAGACGTCTTCTCAGGACTGTGTGGGCACTCACCGACACACACACTGACTTCTCTTCAAACTCTTCTGGCACTTTTTTGGGTGGGACAACTGGCACGTCATTGTAATTTTTTTTGACAGCAGACATGATTGTCATAGCAGGAGAAGCCCAGGCTCCGATCCATCAAGTGTCCCAGTGAGACTGGCTCACTGAGGGGGAATGCAGTTGTTTTTAATGTCATCAATAACACCGACGCTTTTCCTGTTCTGTAGTTCTGAACAAAGTTTAGGAGCACAAATGAGTTAATGCATGCAGCCCTATCAGCTTCAAGTAATATGAGATATGTGCATCTATAAACGTATTGACTGCATGCATGCAGCCTCTATGTGTATCCTAATGAATGCAGAATTTACTTTAAGGATATTGTCATAAAAGCACTCAAACCAATTGTATTCACATCTCTGTGGAAATGCAATTTGTTTCCTTTATAAGCACATAAAAAGCTTTTGAACTGAAAATGAACCCAGAGAGGGAAAGATGACCGGATACAGAAAGTGGAGCAAGGAGGACAAAATAGTAAGAGACAAGGAGAGACGGAGTAAAAGAAAGAAAATAAAGTACAGCCAGCCAGGGAGAGGGATGGAGGAACAGCAGGGGAGACGCACAGAGAGGCAGATAGAGAGAGACAAAAAGAGCGAATGAGGGAGAGAGAGAGAGAGGGGTGACTGGACTCTGTTAGCAGAGAGCAAGAGAGGGAGAGAGGCAGAGAGAGAGACCATTGGTGCCGCAGCGGGACCGACTGTCACACGGACTGTCAGCGGGGTCGTTACCGGAGAGAGCAGCAGCTACACGCCGTTTATCGTTAGACACACCGGGGGAGGACCAGGGGGAGGAAGAAAGAAGGAGAAGAGAAGAAGAAGAAGAAGAAGAAGAAACACTGGGAATCGTTATATTTGCTTCTGTCGCCTGCGTGTCACCACCTCCACCGGACAGGATCTACTGTACTCATCATCATCACTCCTCTTCATCATCCCTCATCATCACCCTCATTCTCATCATCTAGACCTCTCCTCTTCCTCCTCTCCCTCATGAACATGCCGGGCTGGCGGAGGAACCTCACTTTCTGTCTGCAGCGGATGCACGAGGAAGGTAGGAAGGCAAAACAAATTAATGTGCGCCTGTGTTTGCGCTGGCACGTGAGTGCGTGCAAGTGTGTGCTTTCACGCGGATTTGTTTGCGGCTGGAATTTGTGCAGAGATGTGAGCAGTTTGTTTCTGGAGACACTTTGAATCTTTGCTGTTTCTGCTTCATGTGTTCAGAGTTTTCTGGATCACTGGAAGTGTGTGCGCGCGCGCGTCTTTTTGCGCATGTGGGCTGATTGAGAAGCACCTGCAGCTTTGGTAATTGCTTGTGTGTGTGTGTGCGTGCGCGTGTGTGTTTGTGTGTGTATAGCCTATGTGTGCGTGTGGACACGCTTGGTCTGTTGGAGCCGCGCGCTGTGCGCACACGTGTCACCATGGGTTTGTTCCGCCGTTTCAGCAGAGATTGCGCGAGGCTACTGATGCTGGCAGGTCAGGGTGCGTGTGCGTGCGTGTTTGTGTGAGTGAGAGAGAGAGAGAGAGAGAACAAGAGAGGGAGAGAGAGGCTGCGTGTTGGTCCTGCAGCATGAACACAGGAGGAGGCAGACAGTGATGATGTTGGTCAGCTACAGTGTGCACGTGCGTGCGTGATGGTGCGCATATGCGAATGTGTGCAGCTGGGAAAGTGTCGCATGTGAAACGGAGACAGAGCGCTGCTGACAATGGTATGGAAGAGAGAGAGACAGAGGGAGGGAGGAAGAGAGAGAGACACATAGAGAGAGAGACAGAGAGAGAGAGAGAGGGAGACTGGTTTCTGAAGGTTAAGGTCATGTGTGAATAGAGAGTTGAAGTCCGCTCAGGACAAGATCACCACATCAGTTGAACTTTGGCATTTTTGTCTGAGTAATATTTTTTTTTCTTTGTTGTAAGAATAATATCAGTTTTCTCTATTAAAACATTTTCCGTATTGATAAGCAGTATACACATACATCCATATTGGAACAAACAAAAAACATAATTATCAATAATATAAAACATGTGAAAATCAGGTTGTAGATACCTTGATTTTTTTTTTCAACTCAGTCAACTTACCTTAAGCTGTTTGTGTATATATATACAGAGAGACTGTATTTGGCACAGAGCCACGACCGTCACTCATCAGTTATATTCAGTTATATCTCTTTAAGTCAGTGTGAACCATAAGTGGAAGGTTTTTCTTTGCTGTGTATTTCTTACAACACAAAACAACTTGAGGGTTTGTGCTCCTTCCTTATTATCTGAGTGAAAACCAGTTAAAACTAACTGACTAACTGACTAACTTGGTACATTTTTACTAGTGCTGGGGATTTGTCCTTGACACCTTTAACATACTGATCCTGTACCAATGTATCCAAACTTCTCCAGTCAAACTAAACCTGCATTCAATCTAAAAGAAGACTATTGTATGCTCACTGTTTTAAACAAAAACAGCCCACATTTTACCCCAATATTTGTGTACAGGTAGAATTTCTGCCTGTCATAGTTCCAATGAGTGGAAATCTTAATGTTCCCGTAGAATCCGTCTGCAGAAGGCCCGTCTCCTCTTTCAGCATCATGATGCCCTGCCCCATGAGGCACACAGCCATGTCTGTAAAGAAATGGTTTTCTCAGCTTATTGTGGAGCGGCTGGCCTGCAGAGAGCTCCCACCTCATCGCCATCCAAAACATTTAGGATGAACTGAAAGTCTGACTGCGAGCCAGGCCTTATCTCCCAGCATCAGTAACCAACCTCACTAATGCGCTTGTGTCTGAATGGGAACAAATCCCTGCAGCCAGGTTCCAGAAGCTGGTGGAAAGCCTGAAACCAGAAGAGTGGAGGCTTTTATATCAGCCGTTTAACAATTCTGGAATGAGAGGCATAACTATCACACACAGATGTGCTGTTGGCCCTGCAGTGTGTATCACACTTCTAATATCTAAAACAGGAGACTGCAGCTTCATTGGTGGCATTGTGTTGAAGGTCACATAACATTTAAGAAAGTGGAGACATTTCTTGTTGAGTGAATGACAGTTAGGTGATTTATTCATGATCAGACCTTATGCCAGGAATTCCTTTTTCATTAGTCCATGCATTCAGAAACACTGTTGATAACCTCGTGAAAACACTTACAAACTAGAAAAGCACTCTGAGAGCGCAGACCTCCACCAAGGCAATAGGGTCACTGACAAAATACCAAACTGCACACTTGAAGGATTATATTGAAAGCATGTATTTTGGGAGCACACTGGCATTGAAATATTTCATCCACTGGATGGCGGCAGTTAGTGAAGGCAATAGGGTCACTGACACAATAATATAAATTGCAATATAAATTCCAGATGGTGTTCTGGATCACCGATCACCACCAAAATCTAATCACCTGTTCCTTGTCTCAATATACATGTTGTCCGAAAATTTCATCCAAATCTGTGCTGTACATTTTGAGTTATTTTGTACTCAGACAGACAGACAGACAGAAAAACAAACCCTGGCGAACACGTTACCTCCTTGGCGGAGGTAAAAATTACATTAATTTGCTCCTGAGATGGACGAGGAGTCCCAGTGGAGAACAGTTAACACAAGTGGTTCTGAGATGAATGGGAAAACAAGGAAGTTTAAAAGCATCCAAACTGACCCCTCCTGTGGCTGTGGGAGCTATACTTTCTGGGACATGAGCCCCTTCCCAGCATCCTCTGAAAGGTCTGTGGCCTTTAGTAGGCACACCCTCACCTAAATCCCTTCCAGAAAGCAATCAATAGATCCCCCTAATCCAGTCTCTGCTCATCTTCTCTGGGATTACCTTTGCACTCGTCCTCCCTGTAGAGGTTTTCTGGACCTTAGTAGCCATCTCTGGCAATTCTGATGAGAACTCTCCCACCATGACAACTTGCCTCACCCCCATAAAGCTCTCCCAGTATCTTATACCTCTGCCACAGTTTATCATTACTGTTTAAAAAATGTTTCTTATTATCACAATCGTGTCAATGTTTCCTGACAAAGTTTACCCGTTTTATTGTGTCACAGATAAAAAAATAGACTGTTTTAATCTATCTTTGTGTTCTTGCAGTTCTGCATGTTTACTTAATCTCTATGTGTGTGTGAGAGAAATACAGCTCGCTTGTGGCTAAGTGAGAATAGGTGTTTAGTTTGTGTGTAAAGCTTTATTTATGTGTGCGACTAAGCGGAAAAGGTGTTTGCTCGTGATGAGTGTGTGTGTGTGAGAGACGGGGCGACGGAGCAAGAATGATGTTTGTTTATGTGTGTGAGAGAGAGCGAGAAGTGCCAGACACGGAGGGAGATGGTGCGAGAATTGTGTTTGCTCAGTGTGTGTGTGTGTGTGTGTGAGATGCAGCTTCTGACCCTGCTGTTCAATGATAACTGCCTTATGGACCCATGAAAAGCTGTTTGAGGCCCCTAATTATACCGGTCCGTCATATTTAATAGGTGGCACTTTGCAGAATGCATTTGGTAAAAATGTGTGTGAAGGAGCTGAGCACAACCTCTGTTTTATTAAGCACCTCGAGGCGGCTGTTGAGCAAGGCACTGAAGCCCTGACGCTGCTCGAGTGGAGCGAGGAGGAGGAGGAGTGCGTCATTACTCCACATGTAATGTTACACCAGGATTTGATAGTGAGTGGCAATTAAGACTTGAAAAAAAAGTAAACCAAGCAGCAGGAAATGAACTGGACCAACCCTGCTCTGCTTGATAAGGAAGTTAATAACAACACAAACCTCAAATATATATAAAATATTTATAAGGAGACAGACAGAGGTGGGAGAGACTGACCTTCACTCCAAAACTCAGCAGTTTGAAGTCAAACTTTGAGAAAACTCTGTTAATAACATGACCTTTATTGTTCGCTTTCTGGCATTTCTCTCTAATTACCCAATTCTATTATTTCCCAACATTTCAGAAAGAAAGCAAGTGACAAAGTCATTTCAGGGGCATTTTTTTTTACGCCTTTATTAGATATTTTGACAGATGGAAGAGAGAGATGGGAAAAACAAACCAGCAGTGGCACCTTAACCTCTGATACACTGCCAACATAAAAAACTAGCTTTATAAATGGACAGATAACAAAATGTTGCTCTGACTGTCATTTCTTTTCTGCATCATTGTGTTGCATTGTGTGTGTGTGTGTACAGTTAAAAGGAAATGACCACTGTGTAATGCATTTATAAGTAGCTTCACCACCGCTGTGTAACAGTTGTTTGATCAAAACATCTCATTCCCCTGTTGAAGGACAGATTATGGATAAGCAAGTCTGTGTATGAGTGTGTTTGTGCGTGTGCCAGAGAGGGAAAAAAGAGAGTGTTTGTGTGTGCAACACTCATCTATCATGCGGGCGATGTGGGAAATTTAAGGGTACAAATAATAATGGCCTCCGTGTTTTGCATGAAAGAGGAGGGGAAAGAGGAGGAGGAGACTGAGGGAGTGAGAAAAAGCAAATGAAAAACAGAGAGTGAGAGAGAGAGACCTGAGAGGGAAACAGATAAAAACAGAGGAGAGTGTGAAGGAGAAAGATAGAAGGCCCGGTTTCTGCTCCTTATCAGCCGAATGAGGAGATCCCATTAATCAGGAGACTAGAAGATCAAATAATGTGCTGGTTAGTGGAAAGAAAGCCTGTGATTGTATGTGTGGGTGTGTAATAAACTGTGTGTGATTTAGCTCCAACCCCAAAAAACCCTTTAATAAGGCTTAGTTGCGTTATCGCTGATGGACAAGGAGAGGAGCGAGACGACAGGAAACGAGAGGAGAGGAGAGGAGAGGAGAGGAGAGGAGAGGAGAGGAGAGGAGGAGGTCAGAGGAGGAGACAGGAGAGGAGAGACAGGAGTCACATGGTAGAACACAGTGTTTGTGTGTCTGATTTGAGGCATTAGTATGATGATAGAAAGTAGACTATTAGTGAGGAAATAAGCAATGTCTGCAGTAACAGGTAAAAACTTATGAAATAAAAGCAATAACTCCAACCATTTTCATATTGTAGTGGAGATAATGGTGATTTGCTCAAACAGGACACTGATGCAGTGGTTCAGTATGAGAAATAATGGGCTGAGAAATGTTGAGGTGCTGTTCAAGTTTCCTTTCCTTTTCTCCTTTCAGCTTTGTGGTTGTAAATGTGTATGTGTGTGTGTGGTTTCTATAAAAGAAAGAATAACAAAATACAGTCTGAATTAAGGATAACAACATACATAAATCAATTTCCTTTATATTCAGTTATATGCCCAGTATTACCAACTTAATATAAACAACAAGAGGAAGTAATTGAATGGCTATAATTTCACAACTCTTTTACTCCATCACAGAAATAAAACAAAGCTCCAACAGCTTCATTTCTCAGACATATTTAACACTAGAAAAATCTGCAGGCATATTAAATACTGATGCAGAATTAGCGTTGCTTCAGTCGCCATTCAGATCAGAACCACTTCACACAGACTACTTTGTATTTCAGCTCAGTCATACACACTCAACATTGCAAGTCACAAGTACTTAATGTATGAACATGCTCTGAACTCTACATGAGATATTAGACACGTTGACTCCGATAAGCCGAGGGTCGTATGCTAGCATGAAGCCTGCTAACATTAGCACAGTGACTACCTGGTGAGCACGAAGTTCCTTTACTTACTTGTCCATTTTCATTTATTATTCTGAGGAAATTGTCATTTTTTAAAATGATATTTAGTGTGGATGTAATGCATGCTGTCTACTAATTGCAGGGTTATTTATTCCCCTGCTATTCACATGCTGATGTGTCCTTGGGCAAAACTCTGAACCCCAAATTGCTCCTGATGTTCAGGCCGGCACCTTGCAAGGTAGCTCTCTGCTCCATGTGTGAGTGAATGGGTGAATGATAGGCAAATTGTAAAGTGCTCTGGATAAAAGCACTATATAAATATATGCCATTAATACTGCACTCATCTGCAAAACGTGGGCACTCTGCAGTAGCGCTAACTAATTGAATAATTATTTCCTGGATAATGGAAAGTGTAAATGGCTGATGGAAGGCTAACAGGATTCGTGAGAAATTACTATTTTTCATCAGTTTTGCTTGATTAGGTCATTAATTGCAACAATTCCAACAACTCATCACTCAATTCATAATTTTGGTAACTTACAGGAGAAAAATGCAGAAAAACAGTCTCTGGTTCCAGCTTGGAGTATTTGCTGTTTCTCTCTGTTATGTATCACTAGAAATTTGATATTATTTGCTTTGGGACTGAAAACAAAGCATGTTTTGACTCTTGTCTGACTGGAATAATGTGTTGCACATTGTGTGTTGAAGTTAAAGCCCTTTTAGGGCGAGGGTGGGAATTAAACGATTCGTCACTGCAAAAAGGAATTGATTGTTCTTTTAATTTCTGACCCCTGGCTCACTAATGTAACTGCTACGACTTCACGACAGACAGGTCTTCATTTGTTTACATTAATCATACGTTAGCAAATGACAGTCAATTTTCCAATAACGTATTGATGTCTAAAAATGCCACATGTAGCCCTGTTTGCTGAAAAGGTCACATGATTGATTGCATGTCCATCAACAACTGTGCTGCAGGTTTGAGCAGGAAGTCACAAGTGCTCGCTGATTGTGAAGTGTCCTCAAAAAGAGCCTCAGCTCCATCCAAGCAAAGAAAGCCACCTCTTTCATTTGTGCTTTCCTTGAAATGAAGGGATGAAACTTTGCAAAGCATGCAATCGGCACAGTGAGATTTGTGCAGCTCAGTGGCTCTAAATCATTTGTGTTTGTTTGCGTTTGTTCTTAAGAACCAGGATCTCAGATGCTGCAATACAAAATGTTCTCTGACATCAGAGCAGCAGAGCTCTGTTACACACAGTGAGGCTCAAAAGGAATAGTGTGTGAGTATCTGACTCCAAAGAATCCGTCAGACAGAAGATTCTCAAGCATCCAAGAGTAGACAAAGGGTATCTTGTAACAGCTTGTCTGAGTGTGAGTTGGTAAAGATGGCTTATTGCCATTCTTCAGTACACTTGTAAAAGGAAAAATGGTATTAACTCTGATTCCAAAGTGCAGACATGATATCTCTGCTGTGGAGAAAGAGGTGAAGCTGAACCTTGTGACAGCGTGACACCAACTGAGAAGCCAACAAACCATGTCAAATATACAGGGATATAGCTTAGTGACGTGTTCTATAGTGGTTCTATCAGCAGATCTGTATCTCTTCTTGTTTATGAGTTATACAACGGCGTGCCGGCTTTGAGCTGAGCTCCCTGCACTGAATCTGCCCCCGAACCAGCAGAGAGTGCAGCTCAGACTGCCTGTCATGCGGAGGTAGCCTCAGGCACACGGCTTCATCATGTTTGTCCCTGTAGTGTCTCCTCAGTCAGACAGCTTGTGTCCATGCATTTCCTGAATGTTTGCGTGCAACATTATACCACAAGGACTTCATTCAAATGTGGAAATGTATAATTAGTCTGTGAAAGACGGACAGTTTGAAAAAAAGAAAGAAGAAATAGAAAAGGGCAGCAGTTTAAAAATGCTTTTAGATGTTTGTTTTTGAGACTGTTTGAGTGAGAATCAGCCCTCTAACCCTGCTGTGTTACTGCCTGAGTCTACCTGATTGACATACAGAATATATTGCAGGCACATTACCTCAGTAAATGACAAATGTTTGTTTGGCAAAATGAACAATTTGACATTCAAAAATGACAGCATTTTCTGCATGCCCATGGGTATTATGGGTTTAATGATCTATGGGCCACTGAAACTACATGGTTAAGTTTGCAAAATGATTGTGGTTCTGGTTGAGGAGAGCATATGACTGAATAAAAGAAAGTGTCAAGAGGAGACAGGAGGCCAGCCCTTGTTTTTGTGTGTGAAAGTCGGTTATTTGTTGAACAATCCACCGTGCAATCCAGCTACAATCCAGACCTTTGAATCCGCCAACTCCACCGAGTTAAACTGTAAATGGACTGCATTTGTACAGCGCTTTTCTCGTCATAGCCACCACTCAAAGAGCTTTTACACTACATGTCACCCACACATTCACACAAAAGTGTGCAAGGCTAAATTCACACTCATGCACACACCAATGGGAGCAATTTGGAGTTCAGTATGCCGCCCTCTCTCAGTAGCATCTCACCGTTATACGGCTGCAGAAACCCTTCAGGGAGACGCGGTTCGGCTAGATTGTTGCCTGATATCTGACAGAAATGTCAACTGCTCACATCTTCCATCTTCAGTGTGACACTGTAACCGATTCATGTCGGGGAGAGGGAATTCGATCCAGTGAGCGCTGTGGGGGATTAATGATTGGCCAATCAGTGCCACAAGTGGAACTTTTGCCAAACGTTTTCAAGCTGTGCATTTCTAAAAATAAGTCTTCTGAGTATCACCTATAATCGTAACCCAAAACCAGTACGTAGGCATGGCTGCACATCAGTGTCAAATTAAAACGGCATTAGATTCAGGCGGATGAGTGATTGATTGGTTAGGGAAAATCAAATTCCCTATCCTCCACATAAATCAGTTAGAGTGGAGGCAGTGTCGAACCAAAGATGCAAACAGAGTGTGAGGGGTTAACAGCCCAGATCTCAACCATAGAACAGTGATGTTACTGAAGAGGTCAACCATTTGTCACAACTTCAAAAAAGGACGTTTGTCAGGATCATTTAAACAAAGGTTTTTACTCCAGTGATTGAGTGTTTCAGCACTATAAAACTGATGAACTTGCAAAAGACCGACGAAAGAAACAAAGGCCTGAATCGATGCAGCTTGATAGCATCTTTCATAGGCCCGGGCTGCCTGGCAGATGCCCACAAATGCCCTGAGTTTATAGCAAGAGGCTTTCCATTAAAAGTTTCTGCTCTCCCAGCTTCAGCTGATTGCATCAAAAGTTTTTTTTACACCACAGTGGTTATTTTCACAGACTTTATTCTCCTTCCAGAATGCTTTTAACACCAACCACCACCACCAAACATGTAAACTGGTGTAAATGTGTATCACCAGTGATGTTTTTTGCGCCACGGACCGCTTTAATGTCAGACTATATTTTATGCAGAGCGTGTTGGTGTGTGGGAATCACCTGTCGCCATAAATTCATATTTGAAGTTGGTCTCCTGGTGTTTCTGTTAAAGGCAGTTTTCTTTTTCTTAGTGGTCAGAGGCTCTTCTCCTGTCTCCTCACTGGGCCTTTTCCCTTTGCAAGGAAACTTTCCATAGTCGTCTGTTTTTTACTCATTTTGCAGCTTGTGGGTTTAATATTAGCGTTAATGTATCATGTGACCGAGACAAGAGTGAGTCATAGACGGATGGAAAGGAGAGAATTCAGTCATTTTTCAAAATAAAACATTTTTCAGACGGAAATAATGTAAGTTATTTATTCTTTCTGGGGACCGCTGCCTGCAAGAGTCTGAAAAAGCCACAAATGTTGTTTTTTCGAGCACTAATAATGTATATAGTATTGTATCATTCTACAGTGATGCAGGTGAAGATGGATCAGTGGCGTATATGTTCAAAGTTACTGATACTGAAAACTAGTTTGTTCCTCTGCACCCTAAGTTCTTCTTACATTTCCTCACTGTGGCCTTGTCTTTCACTGCAGTATATAAAACTCCTGCAGCTCTGTGAAATCAGCACAATCATGGCTAGAAGTGGGAACAACTCAAAAGTGTATTTTGTGCAGAATAACACAGTTGTTAATTAATTTAGTTTTTAAATCTGTAAGTGACAGACGGTTGGTGTATTAAAGTTTTCTTCTGCTGTAGTGAACACTGGATACGTATCGATTCCCTTTCATTTAATATTTTACCGTTTTTGTTTGAATCTTCGAGTCTGAATACTGCAGGACGTGTTCATGGTCAGAAGGTATTCAGGCATCTGTTCCCGTTTGTTGAATCATTTATCTGGTTTTTAAATTCAAATCAGTCCTACTTCTGAAAGTTATTCCTCTTTGGCAACACCCTGGTATTCATTTCCATGTGGCCTTGTCTTAACTGTGTCTAAAAAAGCAATATGCTGCAGTGTATGATTACATAAAAACAAAGCAAGTGTCATGAGTGTTGTGAAAAGACACAGGTCAGCACATGCTATACATATTGAACTATTTGCATTTTTACAACTTCTCCTGTCCTGTCCTCTCCTCTCTGATCTGTGTAAACAGCATTCTCTTATGTCCAATTACAAAATAATTAAAACCTATAGATGTAGATTCATGAAAAGCCTGGCTCTGGTGACTTAGCAGTCAAAACTGCTACCACACATATAGCTATAATAACATAAAACATAAAAAATAATGATGTTTTTAAAGAACTGAAATAAAATGTAATTTATATATACAACACTTTGCCCACAAGTGTTATGAATATTGTCAAAAAAAAAAGTATTTTACAACCTCTCCTGTCCTCTCCTCTCTGCTCTGTGTAAACAGCATTCTGTTATGTCCAATAACAAAATAATCAAAGTCTATCGGTGTATAATTCTGAAATGCTAGACTTTGGTGACTTAAACTGACACTACACATACAGACAGAGTACTGTAACGCTGAAATATGTCGCCAGTCAGCACCATAGCTAAAAAAAAATCACCATTTCCTCCTAGTGCAAGGCTGCTGATTTCACAGTGCTCTGGCTTGCTACAATAGCAGAAAGCCCCTGTGTAGGTTAAGGTATTGATTGTATTGTGAGGTGCAAGGGTTAGAAAACAAACAGAACTGACAAGATATATTTTAGTGTCAAATGTTACACAATGCAGTGTATTATGGGTCCTAATCTTATTTGTAGTCAGTGTATCTGTAAATTGTAATCTTGTTAATGTGTTTTGTGGACCCTGGAAGAAAAGCTGTTACCTTGGCATTTTCTGACAGGAAAACACTGAAAGGATGTCCTCACAAAAATAGCAGTGGCAACCTGTGTGTGTATGTGTATGTGTGTGTGTGTGTGTGATGCGTGTAGAAGGCATGTAGCCGTAGGTTAGCAGTGGGCGAGAGCGGTAACGCTGCTTCAGTCATAATAGGATCTGACGATGACTCATGCACAGCAAAAACAACAAACGCTCCTCTCTTCCTCCTCATCTTCTCTTCCTCTTTACCGCCTCATCTCCGTCTCCCGTTCCTTATTCCTTTTCCCAGTCTCATTTGAATCCTTTCCTTTCTTTTCCTGTCTTTTATCATCCCTCCACCTCCTCATCCCTCTTATCTCAGACATCATTCCCTCTTGCATCTTAACTGTTTGCCTCTAGTTGCTTTCCTTCACATTTCTTTATTTCCCTCTTGTCTTCCCTGTCTTCTTCCTGTCTCTCCTATTCTTTCCACATTTTTGCAGCTTTTCCTCTCCTCTGGCAGCTTCCTCATGCTTTATTTCCTCCTCTCCATTTTTATTTTTTGTGTGGTGATTATTTTTTTTTTATTTTGCCTTCTTCTCTTTGGTCCTCCTTGTTTCGGTTTTCTCTCTTCTTGTGTCTTGCCCCTTTTTTAATCTCCTGCCTCTTTTCTTCAGAATAATTACTCTTGCCTGCATAGATGAAGGTCATGCTGTGGATCCTAAGATTCTCTGGAAAAAATGTTATATCATATCATAAAACTGAAATATGATGCAGCTCTCTTCATTATCTACACAGTATTCTGAATTTTAAAGTTTTCACGTAATTTCCGCCAAACAACTGTACTCACACACGAAGGCGTCTCTTTAACTAACAGTGTAAACTGGCGGACTGTTTTCATATATGATTGACAGACACTACAAATGTTTTGCTGCTGCACTGCTCGCCTTGTATTGTTTTATTATTATTATGACCTTATATTCTGCTGCTGCTTTCATATAGCATTGCACAAGCATCCACCTGTAAAGATGCAGTTTTGTTACCATTTTAATGTTCAAATTTTTCATGTATTAGCTGTTTATCTTCCCATTCTTTTTTTATTTTATTGTATTTTTTTGGCATTTTCATGCTTTATTAGACAGTGACAGAAAGAATGGAAAGGGGTGAGGGAGGGGAAGACAAGCAGCAAAGACACCTCGGACCAGATTTGAACCTGGCCGTACACGTATTGTTCACTGTTGTAAAAAAAGCTGCTGTTTCTGTAATTTATGTGCAAAACCACTGAGCTAGGTTTAGGGCAAAATACTTCCTGGTTAGCCGTTGTAAAAGACAGGAAACAAATGTACGTAACTGCCTCCAGTGAAGTAGTTACGAGGGTGAGGTGACTACTGTAAGAACGTAATGCAAAAAATGTGATTCACCAAACATGAGCCATGGAAGTTGAGTAAATTTGTAAATTACGACCCAAACCCTGTTCTCCGTCATTTAAACTCTGCATCCCCGTCAATCATTACTACTACGTCAGCAAGATAGCTGCAGAGGACAGTCTAAAACGTAAATATGAGTCGTATTTTGCTGCCCGTACAAACGCCCTATATTGTCGTTTTTGAGGGGAGACCGGTCTGATTCATCCGCTGCCAGTGAGGACGACACTGGACCGTCGCTGAACAAATTGTAGGTGTGTCTGTTAATTCAGCGGTCTGGCAACAGGTTACGGCTCAGCCGCTCTGTGCCATCCACTCTCACTGTTTCTATGGGCTTAAGTAAAAACAAAGTAGGACATTGAAGCGGTTACATCACCGTTATCTAACCCAGACGCAAGCACCATCTAACACAATCACATCTCCTTCCTCTGGACTCATTAGACGCAATTACATAAGGATGAGTGACTCACCTGCACTTAACCAAGTCTTAATGTAGAGAATAACAAAGTCCACATACCTGTATGTTTAACAGCGGTCGAGATCGTTCGGGGGAACTGCTGAACATTCGAGACAGAACCGATTACAGATTGTTTTCCACCTTGCGGACCCTCACATTTATGCTCAGCTGATGTAACTGTACGACTGTGTCTGTCTGTCTGTCTGTCTGTCTGCCTCCCTCTTGATTAAAGTCTGTTGTGCTTGTCCTGGGTTGATTGCTTTCTGAGGCAGTACTCGGTGTGACTGAGCCGCACACCTCAGAGCCTCTTGTAGAAAGAGCAACAGCAATTCTGTTGATTTGTTTCATGATCCTTGGGCCCTTGAAACCTATTTGTGTCATATTGTTGAATCTCACAAACACAATGGTGTCGGCAAGTTTTCTCCTCTTTATTCCCAGAAAAAAGAAATGTACTTTTTGCAGAGGTATGTGGTTTCTTTCGCCAAACCGAGATTAGCCCTTTCCCCGTGGACGAGAGATTTATGAGCCACAGAATGAAATTTTTGTCAGTGCGTGACCCGGAAGGCAGATTTTTAAAAAGCGGTGTAAAACACAAGGAAAGGCTCCTCATCCAGGGGCCTGGTTTTATCGTTCTCTGTCCTTTTGTTTTACAGATACAGTATTCTGAGTCTTTTCATGGTGCAGACAGAAGCCTATAGAAGTCCCTCATTTCCCCGATCACCAAGGTCATCAATTTACCCATCACAGCCTCATCTCCTCTCACCATCAGCTGCTCCCTCCTCCTTCCTTACTGCTTTTCCCCTTTCTTCACGTCACAAACTGCCTTGTTTGAGCTTTATTTCGTCTATATTTTTACAGTCATTGGAAGAGTGACAGAGAATAAGATGGGCGACATGCGACAAAGGTTCCTGGCCGGATTCAAACCCGGGCTCCAGGGTTACACGGCTACATGGCACATCTGCTCCGCCACGAGGGAGCCTCAATTGATCAAACTATGTTATCTTTTCTCCCTGTGTCATTGTTGCTCCGCCTCAGCTCCATCTTTCTCTCCTTTTTTAGTGCTTTAATACACAAGAACTCTATTCCTCCATTTTATTGTCTGCAGAATATGCACAACAAACACCCTATGCTCTTTGTCCTCCATCCTTCACACAAACGCACACATTCAATCTGCTGCTCTCCGACACCTCATATATCTGTGTGCTTTTCAGACTATCTGCATCTCTGCTGTCATTATCTGCGAGCAGAGGCAATCATTTGTCTTGAGCGGGGTGCTTCATCTGCGCTCCTGTTCGTTCGTCCTCAGTGTCCTAAATTTAAATTGCTGCATGCCCTGCTACACCAGCAGCCTGTGCCCTGCTACACCCGACTGTACCCCACTGTACCCTTTCTATTTTATCACAATTTTCTACTACATCAACATTTCTTTTCTGCAGTGCCCTCTATAAAACCTCCCTGTTCTCTGGGCCCTCGCTCTGATCCTGCAATGTTCTTTCATGTCCTGCGTTTACACCCAGTAGATATCTGATAAACCTCTAATCTGCTGCACTCTGTGGTCTGCTCTGCACCATTATATACCCACCGGCCGGTCCATCTTATCCTCGGTACAGATCATTCTGTCCTGACTGAGCTATAAATGCTAAGTATGCGTATTTCTTACTGTTAAGTGATAGTTGTTGATGGCTGCACATTTTAGATATGGTGATGGTGAGAGTTTGGTGGAAAAAAGATAAAAAACAGAAGATACAAAGGAGTAAAAAGGAGGTACAATAGGAGCAACTTTTTTTGTGTTGGAGGCTTTTAAGACATTAGGGAGTGCTGCTTTTTCCAAATGTCTTAAATGACCCACAAATATACATATATTCAGTCTGTTTATTTTAATTAGAGCAAACAGAAATCAAATCAAAAGTCCAACGAGAGGAGACTGCACTGTTCCTCTGAGGAAGAGTTCTTTTGGTCAGTCGGCATTTTCTGATAATCACTTCTGTCAGCATTAAGTTGACTTCACTGTTCATGCTGCCAAATAGCTTTCTTTTGGCATGTTTACTCCTCTTTTTTATCTTTTATTCTCTCTTGTACTAGCTTTTATATCATGTCATTGTTAGGATGAATTAGTCTGGTTTTCTGTATAATTTTTATTTGGTTTCTTTTTTCTTTTTTAGTGTAATTTTATTTTTGATGCTGCATTTGTTTATCTTTGTCCGCTTTCGGGATGCTTTAAATATAATTAGAAGTCAACCAAAATAGAATAATATTTTATTTTTAGTCAGTTTTTAGTTATTTGTGTTGGGTTTTATAAAGAAGAAAATTAAAAACAGGTGGTAAATTCTTGTCTCCCCCGTTCAGATTATTATTCCATTTCATAATCCTTTGAAAAACAACTGAGAATGGAGAAGAAAAAGAAAATCATCTTTGGAAGAAGTAATAATAGACCCATGGCCAACTCTGGTACATTTACATGCAGCAATATATATTTATTTATATATATATGTACCCCCAGCTACCATCTTGTTAGACAGGAAGTTGATAATTGGTAGTAAAGTTTGAGACTTCTCATTACGAGCAACTGATTTTGTTGTTAGGTCGGGAACTTGATGGCAATTAAACATTCTTGCTCTATCGGCTACTAACAGGATACAACATATAGTGAACACCTTGATTAGTAACATCAAGGAAGGAGCCCACAGATGGAGACTTCTTTATCACTCACTGTCTCCACCAAAGATTCCTTCTACCTCCTCTCCCTCCTGCTGTCTGCCCACTGACCGGCTTACAGCAGGTGAGACGGCCTTCCTGACGTTTGGCAACCAATTAGTGACAAATGACCATCTGTGACCAACATTACATTCGTTAATTATACGTCTGAGAGGAAATGAAGACTCTGATCGCTGTTGTAAAGATTAGATATGCTACATGCTAATCAACCAGATGTTGGACATAATGCTACACATGACTCCACTGCTCCAACAACCCGGACTCATAGAAATAACGTTCATTCACCGATTTGCAACTTTCCTCAACATTTCGAGAAGAGAGAATGTTTCTGTTTGTGGAATCGTAAAATGCTCATATTGGACGCATTTGCAAAATTTTATATGTAGCTGTGTTTTTATCGGTTTTCCTACAATATTTTCCAACAACTAACATATGCATCATGAATAATGTCCTTAACCTCCACCAAAGTGTTGTAGCAGTCTAAACCCTCCACCATCTCCCTGCATAGTACCAGAATTAAAACTTCAAATGAATGTTATCAAGGGAGCATTTTAATTGCTTCAGAACATATTTGGCAGAATACATTATCCCAACAAGATCTCCAACCTAAATGACAGAATAGACCGTTTGTCAATTCCACTAAAAAATAACACATATGTCCTTTAGATAAACGTACGGTTTGTGGTTTTAAAAAAATCTGCAGTTTCTGTGAAATTATGCTAAAAAACTACTGACCTAGGTTTAGGGCAAAAAACGTTCTGGTTAGGTTATAAAAGACAGATTAAACAGGAAATAAATGTACATAAATGCAGGAAGTAAAGTAGTTACGAGGGTGACGAGATTAGCTTAAGGTACATAAAAAATGTAACGTACTTTTGGTT
Source organism: Serranus cabrilla (assembly GCA_903364295.1). NCBI lineage: Eukaryota > Metazoa > Chordata > Actinopteri > Perciformes > Serranidae > Serranus > Serranus cabrilla. The sequence goes on along the minus strand of CAFUXE010000643.1, from coordinate 224,937 downwards.
TCACATGGGACACACACCCTGTTCTCCTGAAGTCTGCCCTTTGTTCAATTATTCATATGTCAACATGTCTATCTTTTCTGCTATGCATCCTTTTCTGTCTGTTATACCCGCAGTGAAATTTGAACATTAACTAAATTGTAAAGAGACCTTTCGTGTCCAAAGGAGCCAGCTGAGGTGGTTCAGGCATCTAGTAAGGATGCTTCCCGGGCTGTGTTTCAGGGACCTCCACCTGGTAGGAGGCCCCGGGGAAGACCCAGAACACGCTGGAGGGAGTATATCTCTCACCCGGCCTTGAGATGTCTTGGGGTCCCACAGGAAGAGCCGGACATTGTGGCTAGAGAGAAGGACGTCTGGAATACTTTGCTTAGCCTGCTGCCTCCATGAATCAGTGGATGAAAATGGACGGAGGGATGAAACAGAAGACTGTATGACCAAAACTGTATTAAACAAACTGACCGGACTTGAGGCTTCATCAGTGACTCTTTCTAACCTTTATGGATTGTTCTGGAAACCAACCTATGACAAAGTTATGTCACAGAGTTTGTAAAACATATGTTTGTTCAGTGAGAATTCAGAAGACCCATTTAGTCTACATATCCCCGTGCTGTGCTGCTGCACCCTTTTCATTACACTTCAAAACCCTGCTGCAAGTTCCACTACATAAGCCAGAGCTCAGCAATATCACAGCGGATAAGAGAATTGAGTGTGTGTGTAGTGGGGATGGGGTGTAAAGGGGAGAGATGGGGAGGGAAAAAGGAATGAGCTGAAGATAGAGCGAGTGAAAGAAAGTCGTAAGGGAGCTGGAGTGAGAGGGAAAAGGAGGAAAAAAAAGATAATTGAATTTTAAGATGCCCTTTTATCGATCCACAAGCAGAATGATACAACTGCATTTCAATGCATCAAAAGGCAGAATTACATCAGCCTTGTGCTCCCTTGATAAAGACAAGAAAACAACAACATAAAAAAGAGGATATAAAAAAAACTGAAGGGAACAGAGGGGGAGAAAGATATCAGAAGAGGCTTAGCGAAAGATGGAGGGAAGGCACGGTGCCAATGAGCAGGACTTTAACCTTAAATCTCCTCCAGTGCTGCGAGGAGCCACCAGTGACAGATTTCAATGGGCAGCGTCCTGTCGTGGACAGGTGATTTGACAATCCTTTTGTGGATTGTCCCGTGTGTTTCTTTGTTGTGTTTTTAGGCAGCTTAACCCCTGGCTGAGCCCCAATTTACCACAGGGGCCTACAAGGTCCACTGGAATCTGTAACTGCTATCAAACAGGGAAGGTAACCTCAGCCTTTTGTCCTGTGATTGTGAAGACCGTGAAGCGCTTCTCAGTAAAACCTCCAAAAAAGCTCTTAAAGAAGAATTACATGAGCCTGTTTCCTCCTGATAAAGACGTGAAAAACAGAGCAACTCCACAAGGAAGTGAAAGGGACAGCTCTGATGCCGAGGAGCAAACTTCCTAAATAAAATGTGACTCAGGTGACGTCGAGGAGAATAAATCAGCTCCCTCACTGTAGCAAACATGCATCCACAAGACAAATGGGAAGCCTGTGAAGAATTTATTACCAATGGGAATGTTACATTTGCATTCAGATAATGTTGGTCATAATTCATACCTTCATCTGAGGAGAAAACGCATTTATAGTTCTAATGTCTCAACTAATGGCCGTACAGCCACGAGGGAGACAGATACCTTGCAGACGACATTTACCAAGGCCACGGGCACAAACTATTCATTTAATGCATGCACCTCATACTGTACATTCTTTATTTCAAGCAGGCTGGTGCATTTTGATAAAAAACATTATTGATTTTTTTTTTTGCCTATTTCATCTCAGCTTTGTAGTTGAATAAATCATGTTGTGTGTGTGTGTTCAGTCTCAGCAGGCCATGTGAATTAGCTTTTTGTATCCTTAAATGTCCTTAAACTGCGTTAAACTTTGTTTATCTCTGTGGCTGCGTATAGCACTCTGTGTGTGTGTGCGTGTGTGTGCTTGTTTGTGACTGTGGCTCTCTTTGGATGAGAGAGTGTGAGATGAGTGTGAATGTGTGTGTCTGTCGCTCTGTGATTATGTGTGTATGTATGTGTGGCCCCTTCTGCTCGGCAGTTTTAGCTGGCTGACCTACAGACAGACAGGGTAACTCCACAGAGAGTTATGCCTTATGGCCTTTTCTGCAACACTGTATTTGTGTGTGTGTGTGTGTGTGTGCGCGCGCGCGCTTGCATGTTTTTATGTCTCGTCTGTGTGTGCATGTGTGTGTGATAACTGCTGTGTTTATTTTTGACAGGGTGGATGTGTGTGTCTGTTGGTAAAAGCACAGTCCACGGACGTGACTTTGTTGTGTGTGACATCTTTGTTAATTTCAGTTTGTGAGGGTTTATGTCTGCTTTTGTCTGTGTGTGTGTGTGTGTGTTACCCACCCAGTGTTCACTATGTGTTTCTTTGTCTGCTTTCAAACCAAACATGTATTTCATGTCTTTGTTTGGCTGTGAGTTGGGCTTTGTAGTGCTGCATATAGTTGGATTGTGTGTTTGAGATCCTGTTTTTTTTCACATACCATGCTTTGTTAAATAAAAGGAGCGCTTTATTCTAAGATGCAATAGTTTCTGCCTAACATTTGGCATTGCCATCTGCTTGTCCAAACAGAATCAAACCATGCATAGTTAGTTTCCTCATTTGGCTTCCTGTGCACAACCTCCCATTGACAAAATGAGTATTTGAGCCATGAGAGTGTATCTGCACTGTGAACTGCCCGGTGGATGCAGACATACTGTGTTCTCATCGCGGTCTCCAGGTCAATCCTTGCAGCAGCTCACGTGTTGTGCAGAAATGTCACTACGGTTTAACCCCCACCAACTAAAGCGAGTCCCTGTTGGCTCCAATTTAACAGAAATCATTAACAATTTGACATGGAATTCATAATGATGTTTTGATTAAGCAATAAATCCTGTATGCCATTACCATATTTAATCAAAAAAGTGGTAATTCTGTAAAATTGTCTACCAAACATTGCCCATTTCCCCCCAGCACACTGGGCTCCGTGCTGGCAGTGATGCAGGGTTCAGCCTGTGTTTCTGCAGATGCTGCCGCCAGCTGGATGCCAGCACAGAGCTCTGTGGAGCCGCTTTACTGATGTCGGCACACACTCCCATTTCCAGCTCGATTCTGCCTCAGCTTGTGATTTTTTTTTTTGCTGTAAAAACATCACAAACTTGTCAGAAAGATGTGTCCTTCCTTCGAGATTTCAAATGATTTAGCTTTTATTTCTGTCTCTTACTACTGGGCCTTGTAATTTAATGTGTTTCCTCTCTTGTCATTTGTCCACTTTGAGCTCTGGAGAGCGGTTCTGTTCAGGGACTTTTTTGGAACGCCGTCCAAAACGCCTTATGATGCTGTATAATAAGTTAAACAGGACCTGAAAGTTCTTAAATATCAAGGCAATGTTTGGACTTTTATGTTGCTTTCTATATTAAACCAGGTTATGAAAAGGCACCAGGAAGGATGAATCTGAACTATGATCTCATGACTACTATACATTTACTTACTTGAGTACAGTTCTGAGGTACTTGAGTATTTCCATTCTATGTAACTTTATACTATATATTTATACTATATATACTCACTATATTTGAGAGGCAATTATTGTACTTTTACTCCACTACATGTAACTGACAGCTTTAGTTACTTTTCAGGTCGAGATTTAAATGAAAAACATGATCAATTTAAATTTATTATGCATTTTTTAAAAATAAATGAAACCACATAACAGTATATTAAGTAATCAAAATGAGCCTTATCCTTAAAACAGCAAAAATGCTGCTTACATATATGCATCAATAACAATAATCCAATAATATATTTGGACTGCATAAACAATCTGCAGCACACTTATTTTTTGTTTTTATGACTTTTACCATAGTAAGGTTGTGAATGCAGGACTTTTACTTGTAATGGAGTAATTCCACAGTGAGGTATTCGTACTTTTACATAAGGGATCTGAATACTTCTGGTCTTTAGCAGGTGTTCATGGTTGAGGTTAGATTATCACTTGTAACTGTGCAGCTTTGGCTGAAAAACACATGAAGCCTGTGGGAGAAGAGCTCGGTAACCTTCACCTTTTCAGAAACCCAATCTATTGCCAAACGTCTGCTCATTGTGACCCCCCCGCTCAATAGTCCCCTATATAGCAAAGAGACAAGGTGAACCTTCCCTTTGTTGCTCTTTATCACAAGTGTATTCAGCTCAATACAGATGATGAGCTCTGCAAGGACTGTGACAGCAGAGGCCCAGGACACGCTGCTGGCAAAGAAAAATCCATTTATTGTTTTGGAATCTCAGACTATGTTGAGGCTCACAGAGGTTTACACGTACAGTGCAGATATAATACTATATTTCTGGTTAAAGTAAGTCATAAATAAGCTATTTTTGAGAGGTTTCATGGACGGACTCTGTGACATTCTGCAGTCTAAGTCTAACAGTCTTAAGTAAATTGACACAGAACTTTTAAAAATATCTTGAAATCCAGGCAGAATTAAGTATTAAGAAGTATTAATTATAATTAAGTAATTACTGTAAAGTGCTTCGCAAGTACAGCCCTTCTTTATTCAATCTCTCTGTGTTCGGCTTTTGGAGACTTCCCATTGATTGTCTCAGCATTCAGGAAGAAGAAATGAGTATACTGTGAAGGAATTTCCATGATTGAAATGAGCCAAAGACTCTCTGCACCTGGTTGTGGGTTTACAGAACATGTGTGAATTTAAGAAACATGCATGATAGGATTTTAAGACATAAGCATGAACACATCACACACTGTGGCCTCATAAATGCAGTTTGTCAGCGGCAGATTGATCAAAGAGCCCGTTTATTCAAATGTCAGTGTATTTGTTTGAGGAAAAGTCTATAAAAAGGAAGGCTCCATTGTAGATGCTGGCTGTTGTTGGCTTGGCTTAACTGCTTATGCAGATTTTAGGCAGTTCCTTAATTAGGTTTCAGTTAATTGCACACCCACATGCAGCTTATAAGTCAATTATAGGCTAAACTGATCGTGGGCTATGAAAAGAAGTAACACATACACTGGAGCACACACACACATGTACACCGCCGCCCCCCAGCACGTCTCGCTGCCTGCTCTCCTCCACTTCACATGCTGCCAAACTAATAATTTCCATGGTGAATGTGCAATGGGGCTGTGTGTATTTATTTCTTTATTTTTAGTGAAACACTGGCCTACATTTTGTGATTGGCCAATCTGCAACCCAACATTTGCAGAACATAATTGCTAGTTTTATTTTATGGGTTGTTGGATTTGTGACATCTTATTAGAGTCTGATAACAATGAACCTACTTGCATATCAAGCATAATACACTGTTACCACCCCTTACTCAGTTCAATTACCCATTATCATTTCCAAATGATTACTGAGAATAATGGAAATCTGTCTTTAACAAGCAGCATTATGTGTCAGTGTTGGGGTGACTCTCCCATAGTTGCCTTTTGTTTTTTCCATGAAGTGATTTTTACGTCTTTTTTTAAATTCCTTTTGCCATCTGGCAGTTTTACTTCAGCACCCTCTTCTCTCCCTCTTTTATGCCATAAAGTAGATTTTGAACCTGACGTGGAAAATGAAATCTGTATCATCATATCTTCAATCCGTTATCATCACAATGATAAATCTTCTGAAATAATCCAGTTAATCATCTAGACGAAAAATGAAAGTATTCGTCGCTTTGATTAAGAATATCTGTAAAACTGAGATTCCTCTGTCATGACTTGTAACATTACCAGGAATTGTCTTCACTGAGAGACAGTATGAGGACTTGTTTTCACGCAGCCTTTAGAAAGACTTTGAGGTAGAGACTTGGGTCAAAAAACTGACAATGACATGAGATACTTCCATTTATACAAAACCAGTAGTCTAGTTTTCTCCAAAATCAGGCCACATTTTGACCAAATGAATGAAAAGTAAAGCAGCATTTGACAATGCAAATAAATGCACATTTCACTACAGTTATGCAAATATTGAGAGGAAACAGCTGGTGGCACTTATTCTCCAGTCAGGTATTATTAAACCATGCAGCATCAGAGACACAAGACAACATAATTAACAGTAGAACCGCCGCCCCCTATGAGTTACTTGCAAATCCATCTTTCTGCTGCTGCAAATCTCCTGCTAGAATACAACCAATTTACTGTCTACTGTGTGTCTACGAACAGTCATTTCCTGTCCAAACTTGAACTTTAACCATATCAGGAGCAGACCAGGAAGCATTCATATGGGTCGTTTTGTGTCTGGTGATGCACTTTGTATCTTGATTAAGATCTTTGGAGAAAAAACCCCCAAAACAAAACAAAACTTCTGTGCCAAATTACTCAGTAAAACTGATACAAGCTCTCTGCAACACTACTGTTTGACTAGTGGAGCTGATAGATAACTTATGAGCAATTAAAGTGAATTAACCAACATCTCTGTCTCTTTTTAAGCACCATCAAGGCCCTTGAGCCACTCAGTAGCAGACAAGGTTTCAGTTGCAAGAATCAGGTTAAACCTGACAGAAAAAAAAGCGATAAACACAGTGGGATTTCTGTGTGAGGTGAGGAGGAAAGAAACACATATATACTAACAGAGTGTGATACTAGACAGCTGTAAGAACCTCCACTGTGATTTAAAGTGATGTGCACAGTGCACAAGCTTTCAAGGTATCTGCACATGAACTGTGTGTAACCCTGCACTGAACCGACACAACCTACTGATCCCTTTACGGTCTGAGGTGTGAGCATGTGTATTACTGTGTGTGGGCGTTGATATTATCCTACAGCGATGGCTGTTGTTGTTGTTGTTGTTCTGCATGGTTTGGTATGTGATTTACCAGCAGAGGAAGAAGAGGTGTGTTTTTCTTCTTTGATCTACAGCGGAAGCTCAAAATGTCAGGAAAAAAAATCATATTCACAGATTATCTCACTATCA
>CAFUXE010000643.1:192660-203567 GCA_903364295.1 Serranus cabrilla | reverse complement strand
TCTCACACAGCTAATTAAGAACCAGTGATAGGTCTGTTTTGTTCTTGCTAATGCGCATTTTTATTACCGTCCTCTTCCAAATCACATGCCTGGGCAATTTAGTAGCACTTTAACCACAACCACACGGCCCATATGTTGTGATTAAAGTCCCCGTCACATAAAGCACGTCCACAGATCACACTCCAGCTCATAAATCACACGTGGAGACACTCGACTGTTGGAAAAATGTTGGAGTATGAAATCACACATGATATGGTTCACAGTTTGAAGTGTATATGTAGCTGTTTATTTGTTGTTTCTAATCCCAAAACAGATGCAGTACCTTACAACCAAACAATACTTTTTTGATATCTTAGTTAAAGAAACATCAACATGTTTCTTACTAAACTTTTCATCATCTCATCCCCTGCAGCTGTACAATCAGAATCTGTTACCATTAAAGTCAAGTAATGCAGATAACCAGGAGGCATAAATATAGAAGAACAGTACGATAATAATAATAATAAAAAAAGAAGTAAACTATATCTGAATACAAATGAAAGAGCTGAGCAGTTTTCAGAAGAGGTAGTTTTTTTTGCTTAAATATGTAAAGGAGTTCAACATGGACATACAGTGTACAGAGGATAGAGGCAGACTATAAGAGACTTAACAATCATTTCATTTCAAGTGCCTCGCTTTATATGTCAGCAGTTGTTCTATAACAAAGTGAGATTCTCCTCTTGTTGTTGATGTTGGTGGTTATCTCATACTGGGACAGCATTCCTCCTCACTGTTCCCGTCCGCAGAGACAGTTTGGTCAATACGAAGCCTGGACACTTTGTCACTATCTGCCAAAACTGTCACCAGCAAACAAGTGTGTGTGTTCTCACGGAGAACCTGCTGCTTCTGTGTCATTGTTGTCATCTCTGAAGTGTCGGGCTTTGCACTTGACTTTTATCCAGAGGACTTTTCTTTTTATCACTTGGTACGATCTGTTCTGCTGCTCTTTTTTTTCTTATTTTGTGTTGGATCTAATTGTTTAATGTGCTTTTTAAATAAGTTGTAATTGATCAAGAGAGACAGAATAGATGATGACACGATTGTTTGTTTTGCAATCATTTAGAAAACTCTAGTTTTTGTAGCAATCAAATCTTAACATTTTAAGCATTTTAAGCACAAGCAATAAAGAAATTAAAATGAAGAGTTTTTTAAAGCCAGCATGTGAGGCCCATTATAATATTTGATGTTTCAGACAGTGATTTATTCAAAGCCTGCGCCGTATGTGGGGGGTGCCGTGTCTTTTTACCACTCAAAGTGTCGGCTTTGCAGGACTACCCTGAAGGCATATTAACACGAATGATTAATCTGGAGGATTAAGTTGCAGCCTTCTTCTTTTTTTTTTAATCGTTTATATATGCAGATTGTGTTTTAGTGTGAATTGTCCCTGCTGGGCTTCTGTCTCAGGCCCATATGTTTCATCATCTGTTGGTGTGAGATGAAACCATCAGCGTATCCAATCATTAGCACCGGACTGTCTGTCTTTAAGTGATCATTTAGTTTAACAGTGTGGCTTTTATTTCATTTCTTTCTTTTATTATCACCTCTGGTCGTCTAAAGATGATGTTTTTTGACCAGTTCGGTCCCATTAGAGCAACAGTTTCAAACTGATCCTTGAAGAGGTCAGTGTGGCTGCAGGAGCACGCCTGGCCCTTTCATGGTGCATTAGTCTAACAGCCCTGTATAACCATCAGTATCCACCTACTGTTGTTCTAAAGGTGACACCTTTTTTAGATTTCCATCCATACACTAAGAGAGATGTAAGAAACCTGTTGCAGAATGTTGAACCTAGAGATGATCATCGTGGACGAGGCTCTCATTTGACTCTAGTGGACTGCTGTTGTAGTGGAAGTTACTGGAATTCCATGTTTAGATTGGAAAACAAGGAAAAAGTCAACCAAGTTAGTCTTAAAACTAACAAAACTATAACTGCCAAAAAGAACTCCAACCTAAACAACCCATGTGAGCTTTTGTCAAAAGCAACTTACATACAGGTACGATTTGCGGTATTAAAAAAAAGCTGCAGTTTCTGTGAATTTAGGCTACAAAACCACTGACCTAGGTTAATGAAAAAAATCTTCCTGGTTAGGTTATAAAAGACATTTTAAACAGGACATAAATGTACGTAAATGCTGGAATTGAAATAGTTACAAGGGTGACGTGAGCCACGGAAGTTACGTAAAAAACGGATGATATGCAAAAAATGTGATTCACAAACCATAAGCCACATATATTACGTTAGATACGTAGAAAACGTAAGTTACGCAGAAAACGTAAATTACGTAGAAAACGTAAGTACACGAACCTCATTCTCCTCAGTGAAAGTCCGCCGTTTGTTTGACTCCCAACACCATCAATCACTACACCTGCATCAGCAAGATGTCTGCAGAGGACAGTCTAGAACGTATATATGAGTCGTATTTTGCTGCCTTTACAGACGTCCTATAATGTCTTTTTCTGGGGGAGACCAGTCTACAAAAACAGACTTAACTACACAGGAGTCTGTGGTGTTTGTTTGTTCAACACGGGAACATCCATCTATTTATTTTAAATACTGCTCTGAATTATATATATTCAGTCCAGTGTTCCTACAGTAGGTGAAGGTTGTACAGAAATGCTAATTTGCTCACATAACAAAACCTCCTGGTGGGGGGAGTTGGGTCTGATGTTGGAACATCTGTTTACATCTGCAAGCAGAGCTGATATTTTCTTGCTGAGTGTCTTGAACGATATTTGTCTGTGTCTGCTGTAGATAGTTTGTATTTTAGCCACAGGATGGTCCTGACATGTTTCGTTCCCTTTGGAGGCACTTTCACTTGTTTTTAAAGAGTCATCATCAGCAGTCATCCGTCTTTTGTCCAGCCATAATAACTGTTTAATTGCAACACTAGCAACTAGCTTTTTTTCCCACAAACACCAAGGTCATAATCCTACAAATGGAAGGACTGTCATCAGTTTGCCATCGGCTCAGTCCCCATTGTGTTACCTAATTTGGAAAAAGTCACTCAAGAGACATTTAATTAAATGATTATTCAATATTATTACTTTAAGTTCCCTATTGGGTATTTTTGCAGCTAATTTCACCCATAACATTGTAACGGCTGCAACTGGACTTTACTCTTATGATGCACAAACATCAGCTGAGTTAGAGCCTTGATGCACAGGGCTTTTTTTGGTTGGAGCTCGCTGTCACTCAAAATGAACCCTGTCAAACTCTCGGCCTAATTGTTTTGGTCTGGATCCAAGTCAGACTGCTCGCTGCTGCTGTCGAATGGACGGAGCTGAAGGTGAAAAACACTGCAGGGTTGGAAACAACTGCTCTAACAAGCGTGAAAACAAGAAATGAAACGCTCGCAGCGAAGACAACACAGGATTTGTGAGCAGCATCATGGGACATGAGGTGATTCTCCATGGATGTTACTGTGTTTGTACGGCTCTGTGTCTTTGTATGAGCACCTCTTATTTCACCTTAACTTTGACTAGAAATGTGACTTTCCTTATAGTCTCTGTCATTTTAGCACAACTTGCACATCTTATTTTCACAATTTGTAGAAGTAATTGATCAAAACTATTCTGGTTTTACAAAAAACACTTAATTCTAATGCAGAATTTTGACATAAGGCCTTTTAATTCTATTAGTTTGAATTTGAGTTTGTAGCGTAGCCTTTGTGTAAGTGATCCTGGTGAAAAATCCTGAATATTAGCACAAGATGTGAGATGTTGGTTCAGTCTGTTGAAAATTTGTGGTGAATAAGCAAATAGGCTGCAGCCTGGGAGGTTTTGTCATCTCTTTTTAGTTTTGCTAAAAGCATTACTTGGCCCACTTAACTTTTTACATCCAAAGAATACTAAACTAGCCTTGAATTTTTCATGTGACCAAACAAAAGTAAATTGGCCTTGCATCACCCACGAGCATTAAAAATTCAGATAATAAAGATAATAAGAAAATGCTAAGTAAATGAAACAGCATCTTGTGCTGGTGCATTCTGACCAGGAAAGACTTTGTGATAGATTTCAGTTTCTCCGTCTCCGGAGTGGGTGCAGTAAAGGCACCCTGGGCCATCCAGAGGCTGGCTCATTGATGCTCGCTTTATGCAGCATCCTCTGCTGATGTCGCAGCTTATCGACATAAAGGCTCACATGCCTTTACACTTTGGCAAAAAGTGCACAGACAGGCATTGGTGTAATTGTGCAGAATGAGCCATTACTGTTCTATACAGGTGCACTTAAACCGAACACGGTTTACAAGGAAGCATGCAATCACATGGTCGACACATGCAGACACACGCTCTGCTCCAAACACATAAAACATACTTTAATGACACACAGGTATACAAAAGTTACACACACACACACACACACACACGAATGTCAGGTTGCATTAATATGCCACAAAACATACATAAAATTCACTACAACAGACTCACACACACACACACCCTGTTTGTTGATTGGCATTGGCTGCTGCATTGCCGACACCCTCGGCCGTTTCATTTGCATAAAGCAGAGGGGCGACGCACCTTTCCCTCACTCCGCTCCGCAGGAGGATGATTGGCAGCGGCCCGCGCGCAGCCAGACACTGAAATGCGACTCTGCTTTAACTGAATTCAAAGGAGTCCCCGGCCCCGACGGCTCCGAGGGTTACAAAGCTCCACTCAATTTCACCTTTTGCTTAGATCCAATTCTTTTGACTGACGTTTCTGAATGTGACCAATATCTGCTGTCAGTTTGATGGATGCATCCTGAGATGAACCACGTGCGCAAACGAAGGGCAAAAGTAATATAACATAGTGATTGTGTTTTTTTCACACAGTGTTAATGTGACCTTTCTGATGACAGGCGCACTGTTCGTGGTCTCAAACGCCATTTTTACTCAAAACAGCAGTTTTATAGTCCAAGTTTCTGGTTCTTAACAACACAAGTGGCAGTAAGGGATGTTGAGAGTGAACTCGTGATAGAAGGAGGAATGTGATGCAGATCGTCTGCAGAGCATTTGGAGCTCTGCCCGGTTACACACCTGTACACATCTGGACATTTGCTGTGGAATACATCAAGGGTGTCCCATTGTCATGTGGCAGTTTACCGATTTAGGTAACACAGGTTTCAACCTCTTTTCTTTTCTTTTCTTTTCCTTTCTTCCATATTGGCAGTGAAGAAAAAGAGAAAGAAAGATTTAGAAAGATATGTGATTGTTCAAAGCCATGCAAAGATCACTTTGCTGTAGCTTTTTAGTAGCAAATATAGGCTTGCAAGGAGGCAGTGTTATTCTAGAGAAAAAGTCCAAGTGGTTACTGTGTATTCCAATGGTGGCACACTGTTAGAGCAGAAAAACACAGTTTGAATGTCCAAAAACTGCTTCTCAAACCTCTCTTGCAGTATAATTTACTTCTCAACTCTCCATCCTTAGGTCAGTTTGTTCCAGTATGTTTCACTTGCAGAGCACATCCTCAAGGACACCAAAATATGGCTTCAAACACGGCTTTTATGTATGTTGTGTGCATTTAACTGTTCCTCTAGAAAACATATTGTCAAAGTCCGGCATGGCTGCAAACATTATCGTTTTTATGCAGTAGGAAAAACACTTTTTAGTGTTTCTTAAATTCCATCACAATCGTCTTGAGCGGTGCTAAGCCCAGGATGCAAAGCAGATAGCCGCGACAGCGTTGTTGTGGCAGGATAATTTAGTTTCTCATTTACACATAACAGGAAGTAACATTCTCATGAATACAGAAGGTTTGGGGAGGGTTGTCTTCACTTTCTCAAATAAGCAGGGTTGAAAACGCATGGAAATAAATTGTGATATTCCCCTAAACTCCAAGCACAATAAGGAAATCTATTTAAAAATATAGAAAAACTAACTATCAAACAACCAAATGTACATACTAAAAATAAATTGGTATAAATAAGTTTACCAGCAGAGGATGCAGCAGGAGGGTTCGGATCAGGTGGCATGAACATTATTATACTTTTGATTTTAGCCTTGGAAATCTTGGAAGCTTGGAAGTCTGCTCTGCCTGGGAAGGCATGAAGGGCCACATTTTAGAGGTATTTATACACTCAAAAGCGGACATTTGGGGAAAACAATTAAGTTGAAATAGTGTGGTTGTCAGTGTGTTTGGGAAAATGAGATCCTGATGATTTGTTTCTGCAGTTTCATGATTAGGAAATAATTGAGTTACTGCAATTTAGATACACAGAGGTGCACACAGTGGACTGAATTAACAGAGGGGGATTTTTACAATGAATGTTACGTTGTAGATAACAAAATATTGAAAACTGCTGAGATTAGTCAAACACCGTTTTTAACTGCCACAAAAAAAGACATTCTTCCCTCGTTAGTAAGGAGCTGAAATCCCACCTCGCAGCCCATTTCATCTCCTTCTTCCTGTCTCAACTCCCTTCTGTCTGAGTAATAAAAAAACGAAAACAATGATCCAATAAACTGAGAAAAAAATCCAAATTGACTGAAACAGTGTGAAGGTGCATTTATATATTTATTTCCCAGCGTTACATCACTCGGCGAGCCCCGCGGGCGGCTCGATTAGCATAATAATTAAGCTGGAGCTGTAATGCACGGTTTGTTCCTATAATGCTGCACATTGCAGTTGGTTTTGAAGTTTCTCCCCTCTACACACAGCTCCCCCCTCTCCTCCCGTCATTCACCTCCTCCCCTATCCAAGAAATTACCATGCATTTAGACAATGGGAATGAATTAACAGAGAGCTAATTTCTCCCAGACTCCTGTATGTGTGACTGCTTATCAGCGGCGCACGAGTTCACCTCTGAGACTTTGTGCCTGTGTGTGTTGGGATGTGTGTGTGCACGCACCTCTCCTCACTTTCTCATTACAAGCAGTGATTGACTGAGACACACACACACACAGAGGGTAGTGGGAGATAGGGCGGAGGGTGTGGAAGGGGGATAGATTGGGAAAAGTTTCATTATGAAATTGAGAATGAGGATTCAATCAGACCTCATTTAAAAACTAATGTTACTCTTCTCCTCTCTATCCGTCTCTCTCTCTCTCTGGCTCTATCAGGGATGTTTGCTTGGATTGACATGATTTATAGTGAACTGCAATGAGAGCATAATGATGTTCTCAGTAATGAATTGATTAGCATATAAATAGCTGGAGGGCTCATTGCAGTGAAAACATGGACTGCTGCGGGTTAAAGTTCAGAGTGCATTTGATGCGACTGTCACACACTCAGAGTTTTGACAGCTTTTGCACAAATGGCTTCTTATTATTGCTTACTTGTAATATGTAGAAAAGATTAAACTTAAACTGTGAACTACTCTGGAAGAGTGTCAGGCTTTTTCCGAGTGCGTCTGATGATAAAGATCCCAAACATTCTTTAAGCGAGTGGTTTCTAACTTTGCTGTTTAAAGTTTCCTCTGAAGTTTAGACTAATCAGACATTCATTAATGCCACTCTCACTGATAGCTGATTAATTTCTCGAGTTTTAATTAGATCTGATTAATCAGTCGGCCTGACTTATTGGACAAACCAAATTAATTGTTTCTCCTTCTACAGGGAACAAACGACGTTTACAAATTATAATTTAGGCCAAAATTAATCAACTCAGCTAATATTAAAACAGTTTTAATTGTTATTGCCGTCGAGCTGCTGGTAGCACTGCTACTGTTAATATCTGCTAATAGAAGAACTAAAGGAAATAATCTTTGTTTTATTGCTGCTGTTAATTCTAAGTCAGTTTTTATGTTATTCTACTTTTAGTAGCAGTTCAATTATGGTTGATGTGAAAAGACTTACAACAACATCAGATGTAATATTAAAAAGGCCTGGACTTCTGATTGTTTTAAGGCAACATTCTCCTATGAGTGGTTCGTTTGTTTTCATATGAAAACTTTTGTAATTCTGTCCAAAACAGCTGTTTATCAGCTGAAGGTCGCTGTTTCAAACAAGTGGCGGTTTGCTTATGACGTGGAGATATATGGTTCAACAACAAATACACTTCTTTAAAGTTAGGAAAAAATACTGAACAGTAAAGCCCATGCAAAAGCACCTTTAATCTGCATTTTATCTAATGGCCACCAGGGGGTGACAGCACCGTTTGCAAAAAGAAGTCAGTTTTTATGCAAGTCATTTGCAATATGACCTCACTTTTCACCTGATTTATGACCTCAGTAAACATTGTCACAATGAGTTTATGATCTTAATAGTTTCAAGTCTTCTTCAATACAGCATGATGTTGTAAGTAATAAGTAAAAAATATGATAAAGCAAGGTATGCATTAGGGCGGGATAACTGTTCGACGCACATTTCGCTGCCTCAGTGCACCCTGTCATTTTGTTCATGAACTTTGACCCTATCACTATGTTTTCACTTCATCAAAGTTACCTGTAACATTTTGGTTCACTTCAAAATGTTCAGTTGAACTAAAAGGCGGCGGTTCATGTGGAAGTGGGATCCTCTCATGCTATACAAGCTAACTAGCTAGCACTGCGTGAGCTGATAGAGTTCGGTCGTTCCAGCGTCTGATCTGTTCTGTACTTGCTCTGATTGCAAAGGATCCAACATGGTGATGGCTGTGAACTCAAAATGTTGAACTTGAGGCCTAAGAACCGGAATCCACAAACCAGTGGGTGACTTCATGGTAAATACATTCAGATTTTTTATACAATCTGTCATGAAATCATCCTGATGAATGTCTCTACCAAACATTCAATTGAATGTTGGATACAAATTTTGCAAAAACAACTGTGTCAATGTGACAAATGACTCCTTCACACACCAGTACACCACTCTCTCTGCATGCACTCACCTGTTTCTTTTTGTTTTTGCAGAGAGCCAATGGCAGTGACGCTGTGTGTGTGTGTGTCACTGTGTGTTTTTATCCATACAGTAAAGTCAGATTTCAGTGTAAAGACTAAAGCAGGTTTCATCATTCCTGACACAAACACAAAGCAAATTGAAAGTGGCTACTTTTCTGCAACATTTGCTTTTGCTCTTTAGATGTTTCTATGTATTTTTTCTGGCTCTCAGTGCTCAAGTACTTAACCAATTGGCTGAGGTGAAAAGTACATTTTCTTAAGTTCTGTTCTTTATTCTTTGCAGATTAAGATTTAACACAAAATATACATTTATCTTGGCTCAAAACAACGAAACGTCAGAAAACACTGCTCAGAATACAAAGAAGTGGTGGCACACCTGCTGACTTTAAGCTGCTTTCTTGTCTGAGTTTGTGCTCGCGTGTTGACTAATTTAAATGTTTGAGAGCTTGTGCATGCGTGTGTGTCCCGTGAAGCAGAGCAAATACTGCTCAGCTTGTAATTCTCTTTTAATAACAGTAATCTTGCCACAGCTCTGCTCTGCATCAATAGTCATTGCGCTATTATTCTGAAAAACTCAGGGAGGTGAGGAGGAAATGATAGAAAAGGGAGTTGAGGAGAACACAACAGATGGCGGAGGTCTGCAGACAAAAAGAGCTGTCATTTCGCTGACTCGATATCCTCTCGTTTGTCTTTCTTATCGATACAGCCATGAGCCAATTCTATTGATTTCCAATATCCTCACACATTCTAGCACTGCCTTTCTTTTCACTCTGCAACTCATACTCCCTGCCGACCTTTGTTATGTTCAAGCATGTAGTTTCTCTTTCATATACATTTACACACAGTCCTCACACACACAGATATGTGCAATTTCAACCTGTAGTTTTATATTTCTTATTGTTTAAAACTGTTAATATGTTTGATATATCTTGTTAATATTGCTTTTTTTCGATTTACTTATATGTTACTGATGCTTCTTTCTACTTTTGCTGTACACTTTGCTGTTGTAATACTGGAAATGTCCCAGTTATGGGACTAATAAAGGAATATCTTATTTTTTTCATATGCAAACCCACATAAATGCATAAGTAAAAGCCCCTTAGTCTTTCCATTATTGCTCCCCCAAAAATCAAACGATAGATGGCAATGGAAATGCTATATTACAATAAGTGAACACAGCTACAAAATAAACCTTTTTCTCTCTTGCTCATGCACACATGCATGCTCCCTTAATGCCTGAACACCAGATGTTTGCCTACAACATAAAAACACAGTCTGATACTCTCAGCGCTCTATTTTAACAGTGCAGCAAATGCTTCTGCAAAGGTCTTGGGTGTCCCGTAACGACCAAGCACACGTGTTGTGTTGGTTCATGTATGTGCAGCAGCATGAAGTGCAAAATGTCTGGATGAAGATGACTATAGATTGGAGGGTGTGGTGGTTATCTGGAACATTTCTCTGCTCCTCCTCTGGTTCCATCTCTTGAGTTCGGGAGGTTTCCTGATTTCTGTGTATTCCCGAGTCGGTAATGCTGAAACCTCATTGGCGCTACAAAAGAAATGTGTTGTATTTTCTTTCTCAGAGTGCTTAAACACAAAAATGATAGCTCTTTTTTCTCTTTTTTTAAAATTCTGACGTGTAAAGGTCACAAGAAACCAGCCAAAAGCAAATGATTAAGTAAAACTGACATGATGAATCGGATCAGGACCTTTAGGAAGGG
Source organism: Serranus cabrilla (assembly GCA_903364295.1). Lineage (NCBI taxonomy): Eukaryota > Metazoa > Chordata > Actinopteri > Perciformes > Serranidae > Serranus > Serranus cabrilla. The sequence continues at coordinate 193,015 of CAFUXE010000643.1, read as the reverse complement.
GGAGGATCTTTGTTACATCACAGGAATTAAACTAATATCATATTTAAGATTTTCCTCCTCTCCCCTCCTCTCCCTAACTTTATTCTCTTTGACGATGTATTTTATAGTCAGCCACGTGACCACTCACACTCTTCTGATAACAATTAACTTGGTTCCAAAGAGTCAGCAAAGATTTTTCCTCTTTCTCTGTCAACGGACATTTTCTTCCTGCTGATGTGAGCACTCTGCTGTGAGCTGGGGAGCGAGAACTGATGTGATCGTCTGTAATTCTGTGTATTTCTGTGTGTCTGTGAGTGTCGGTCTAAAACTCCTGTTTGTGTGTGTGTGTGTGTGTGTGTGTGTGTGTGTGTGTGTG
>CAFUXE010000643.1:173643-190178 GCA_903364295.1 Serranus cabrilla | reverse complement strand
GAGAAAGTATGCAGCAGTAAAGAGAACTGTGCCTTTAGGATTAGTTGTGGTAATATCTCAACAAAGGCCTGGGAAATGGAAAGCGCTTCTGAGGGAAAGTTACCGTGAACACCCCCAGAAAATCACTCTTTCCCCAGCGTGCAGAAAGACAGAGAGAGGGAGGGAGAGAGAGGGAGGGAGGGAGAGACGGAGTGAGCCCTACACTGGCTCCCCTCTGTCCACAGAAAAAAGCACCAAACCAACACTTACAGTATTTTCATTACAGAATGATGCATACTGTCAGTTAGTAGAGGAGTGAAGGTGAGATGGAGAGACACAGCACCATGTTACAGAACTGATGAAGGACATTAAAAACCCCTTTGCTTCAGTTCTGGGATGGTGTCGCCCTTTTTCGCTAATTATAGCATAGTGGCTTTTCAAAATAAACTTCTGTGTTCTCAGGAAACTGCAGATAATAAAATGACTTGTTGAAGTTATGGTAAGAGAACAGGGTTGGTCTAAAAAGAAAAACAGCTAACTACATCCACATTTAGGACCCTAAATAACGAGATTGACTCTTGGTTTCAGACAGCACATGGACATTGGTTTCAATATGAATTGAATTGATTTTCATCACATTTTAAATTGTGTTGTCCATGTAGTAAAGATATAAAATATATGAACTAACAATAAGCAGAACAAGTGTTTTAAACACTGACTCTATTTCCAGACATTTTCAGCAGCAGTGCTTTACAGAACCCAGTAGAAGTGTCAGCTGTCACCTACCACAATTTAAAATCATTCATCTGGTCACAATCTGTGACAGCCCAACACTTTGACGTGCAGTTTTTAGCCAAACATGTCTGTATAAAAGGGTTTTTAAGATGTTTCATGTCTGATGTTTTGACCACTACCTTTATCTAATGAAGCTTTTAATGCTGAAATGTCATTTTTAAAAATAAAGTGGTTTTCATTATCCTCGTGAAAAGATGGTGTATGAACCAAAAAGCCATTTACAAAAAAATACCAGACACAAAGAAGCAGGATCTGTTCATTTGATGCAGAATTTTAAAACTCTGAGCCGTAAAATTAGGCAAATACAAATTTGCAAAGGCTACATTGCAGCCCTCCAACTTTGCTGCCAGGGAAATTACATGTTGGTGCAGTTCTATTTGCACATATTAAGATTAGATTTGGTGCAAAATTGTCCCCTTTCTATGCAAATGAGCCTCACTGCAAAAAAAGGCTGATGCACAAACAACAGTGTTAATAGCCACTCACAGTTAGTAGTGAGTTAGCTTGAAATCTTTATGGGCATGTTTGCACTGTGATATAATTAGCACATATGTTGTGAATAGGTTCCTATGACGGGGCAGATGGCAGTTGCAAGTGATGCCAAATTCAAGGTGCAATCAGCTGCTGCAAGTGTTTCTTTGTGAATTTGCCCCTGAGAAGTGCTGACAAACAGGGAAAATGTTCATATTGTACCTGCACGAAACTACTGTAATGCTCACTGACTCAGATCACAAAGTTTTCTTTCCCTCCTACTTTTTCTGGCCCAAACGTTCAGTACGATCTTTTCCCTCCAGCTGAACGAGGCAGAGCAAGGCACTACTTCTACTCCCCAGTGGTTCTGCCTGTATGATCCTCATGAAACTGTGAGACTCTTTGGATAAAAGCCTCCACCAATTAGCACATTATCTCGTGTCAAGGTAGTGAAGAAAAGCTAATATGACAAATGTATCCCTGGGAAATAAGTCTTTGATCACTGCACCAAGAGGCAGAGAGTGAGAGAAAGAAAAGGGGGAAACAGCTGAGGTTAGCCTTATTGAAATGCAAACCACCAAACAGACTGTAACCTCAATAAAGCTGCAGAATGTAAGGCCATGATGAGAGAGCGAATGAAAGGAAGGAGAAGAGAAATTAACCTACAGAGAGAGAGAACAACTTCCCCCTTTGGAGCACGTCCTTCATCACATGTACAGAGAAAAATATGGAGTTTGAAATGAAAGAGAGAGCCGAGGGGTTAGCCACGCTGAAATACAAAACCATGGAAGTTACAATAACACAGTGCAGAATTCAAGACCATTCACTGCAGACGTGGACAAATAGGTTAATTAAATAATTACTTAAAAGGTAGGAGAAATATGGAAATGGTAAACAAGTTCCCCTTACAATGAAAACCACCAAACATACAAGATTATTAACACAATGGTGGATAAATGAACAGATGACGGGACAGAGGGGGAGAAAAGAGAGTCAAAGACATAATGGGTCAGAGGCAAAGAGAGAAATATCTCCATCTTCTCCCTGGCCAATAATCCTTTCAACTCTGAAACCACGAGTTAAGTGAGACAAGGGAGCCAGGAGCTCAAAACCTCATTGAAATGCAAAACCGTTAAAACACAACCTCGCTAATGAAACTGAATCCAAGACAGAACTAATTCTGTTCTGCTCAAAGCTCGAGCAGTCCTATTAATTGGTTGGTAAATAATTTGGAGTTTATGATCCTCAATGACGTCCCGGCTTTTTTTCTTAAATTAAAATGAGAGGTATTACTTATCACAGGGTAGGAACATAATTAAAAATAGCCTTAAAACAAAGTGAGGTTTTAAACACACACGTGTGGTGGCTGTTTTCAGACCGCCACAGCAGCCACCGCTGTAAAAAACAAGTTATTTTCTAGAAATGTTCTGTATTTTCTACAGCATTTTTTTGTACATGAAGTAAATTAGTTTTATTACAAATAGTAACCGTAAAATGGACATTGAAATCTGTAAATCAATATAATGACATTTTCTAGATTTTACAGGATTATTCAATTGCTTAATGGTCTTGGATATCAAATTACAGAGAATTCTATATAAAGATATACATCATATTTCTGAATATAAAATGAGGGGAAATGTGTTTTCCAAACACCTAAAAACATAGACAAAAAAGTTAGTTATTCTATAGATATATATTTTTAAAATACATATACTGGCTGTATATTATCCATATTATTAAAGAAATTATCTTTATAATTATTATTTTATGATAATAATAATTATTAAAAAAAATGGGTTTGGCACCTTTTTTAACACTTTTTTTTCTATTATTATTCAATTAAAATGTTTTATTTTTTTTTACAGTGTAGGTTGTGCAGTGGTTAGCTCTGTCACCTCACAGAAAGAGGGATTCAGGGTTTGAATCCAGCTCGGGGCTTTTTTGTGTGGGAATGTTTTTCTTTGGCTTCCTCCAAAATTAGGTTAATTGCTTATTTAACCTACTAAATAGCCCATAGGAGTGAATGGGAGAGTGTGAAAGACTTTGCTTGAAATTCATTTCCAGCCTTGTTTTTTTCTAGATGTATCTAGTTTTTCTTTTCTGTATATTTACGTAATTTAAGATATATTTTAACTGTGTTCCAGGATCCATCGTCCTGTGTTACTACTGCATGAAACCCTTTGTTGTGAATGAATGAGCATGATGAGTAGTCTGCTGTACACATACAGATTGTTCCATCAATTATAGATACACTGAGTAATGAGCCTTACGCTCTGTCACCTTCATGAATGCCGATGTTTGGGAGACAGAAGTGTTACAGTTTGTGTTAGATCTCGTCAGGCAATCTGCACGTTGATGTAAAGTCAATGAATAATTAACGGCAGATGTTAGCGTCTGTCCCAGTTGTGTTTCACTGTGGCTTTCACAGAGGTGGAGGTGGATGTGGAGCTAGCAGCTAGTTCCCACTTTCATCTGTGTTTTGGATTAAGAAAACAACAACAGATGGCTAATAAATCAACAGTTTGGGTTTTGGGGATAATGAAGGTTTATGAAGGCATGACCACTAATGGACGACATCAGTACTTTTGTGGATTGTTCCGGCAAAATGCTCCTGTTCCCTTTACAGGAAGTACTTGATCTACAGAAATGCCTTCTGTCATACATACTTTTAGTGAAGCCTTTATGGCTCTGTGATGTCTGAGCCTCGATCTTTTACTTGTTAAATGCACTTTTCATTTGGTGGCGAGTCAGCGAGTCAGCAAATTGGTTTCTCGATATAATGACCTCAGCTCAAAACAGGCGACATAGACGAGCGTCAAATGGCAGAACAAGACTTATTATACAATTCCAGATAAATTAGAGACCATTAGAAAGAAGAGGTTGCAGCTCCTCTGTGTGTGGTTTGCATGTTCTCCTGTGTCAGCGTGGGTTCTCTCCGGGTCCTCCCACACTCCAAAAACATGCAGCTTCAGTTTAATTGGTGACTCTAAATTACCTGTAGGAGTGAATGAGAGCATGGATGCTTGTCTGTCTCTATGTGTCAGCCCCTGTTCAGGGTGTACCCACCTCTCGCCCAATATCAGCTGGTTTGGATAAGTGGTTAAGTATAATGAATGAATTGCTGCACTATTGCTGCAATGTATGCTGGGATATGAGAGAGAGAAGAGTCTTTTAAAAGATGGTGGCAGTCTGTGTATCACTTGCAAGTCACCCCATTTCACATATCAGCTAACAAGCAGCTTGCTGACTTGTTGTCTCCCTGTATGTTCCTTGGACTTGCCTACCCGGTCTTATCAATCTGGGTACAAATTACACGACTTTGCACTTCCAAATTTTTTCCAAATTATGCAATGCATTGATGCATGATTGGGCTGCACGTGCAGCCTCCACATTATTGTGAATATTTCTTTATTTAGTACTTTAGACTTTGTTTCTAGGAGAGAGGGTCGGTATGTTCCTGTTTAAAAATGTATTTCACAGTAATCCTACCTCAAACCTCCTCAGCACAGAAACTCTGGATAATTTAAACATCCTGTAGGTGTTATGGTCTGTCTTTAAAGATTCATTTTTAGCTTTAGCCCCTTGATTTGCAGTGAGCACAGCACTATTGTAAGGTCTGTAATTGAGTAGTTCGAAGCACAATCCACCTCGGGAGGATTTCCTCTTTGCATTTTTTATGACACAGGCTTTGTACATTTGGCTGAACATTCATATCTGCAAACATTGTTGCTCATCTCTTGCTCAGATGTTATAAAATGATTGCCAAAAACCTGTGAAAGTGCTACTACTCTTTAACCAAACATTTTCAGATGTTCAAATGTTGCAGCACCGCGCTCTGCAGCATTAACCAGACATCAACCGTTCAGCCTGTCAGATGCTGCTGCTTCCCTTTGGGCAGCAACAGTTGTTTCCCAGCCTGAAGCAGTCAGCTGCTCTGCCAACCAACCAACCAACCAGTGTAACAGACACCAAGGTTGTTTCATTATTAAAGAGTAATTCATAGAAAGGAAATGAAAATGACCCGGTAGGTTCAGGTCAGCACAGTGTATGAATGACACCACGTGGGCCACAGTCACTCAGTCAGACTGCAAGCTTGTTGCAGCGCATCTGTTGCATTATTAAAGCGTCTTTTGCAGCCTGTTACTATTGCTGATACAGACAGCCTGGGGCATCTGTGTGTTTTAGACCAGATGGAGAAATGGAAGAAGGAAGGAAGGAGGGAGGGATGGAAAGAAAAATATAGATACAGCCGAATCTTTCCTGATCGCAGGGCCTATGAACAGGAGGTTGGGGAAAAAATAATCAAGAAAAGTAGAAAGAAAGGTAAGGTTAGAATAAGCTTGAGGGTATGTGTTAATGCTGTGAAGGATGGAGGGATGGAGAGGTGGTGGCGAACGAGAAATGAGAATCATACAGAAAAGACAGGAGGGGGCGGAGGAAGATGAAGGTTAAAAGGAAGTCAGAAGAGGAAAAAGGAGAGAATGGATGAAGAGATTAAGAAGAAAGAAGCAGTGCAGGTACAGGGAGGAAGAAAATTAATACGTACAGGGGAGAGATGAAGGGCAAGAAAAGAAGGAGAAGAAGAGAAAAATAGCCTCAGCATGTATGTTCAGAGAAAGTGAGAATGGAGCGAAAGATGCTGGTAATTGCTGCAGGTTCCTAACAGAGACGCAGAAGAAAGAGAAGCATGAATGGAACGAAAGCAGAATGTAAGAACGGAGGAAGGCTGCAGGCTCTGCGTGCTGTTCTTGTTTAACCTGGCCTGGTAAACACTTCAATAAAGCTGTGTCTGTGTGTGTCAGAGCCCAGGGCTACTCTGTACATCACACACAGAGAATAGAGATACAGTGAGCAGACAGACGGGGAGCAGCAGCACACAGCCGAGCCGAGCGGAGCTGTTTGACTGTTTGTCTCCCGGGAATCTTTAAGGGCTCTGATTTAATCTGCTTCAGGCCGCGCTGCAGGGAATACACAACACATACATTTAAAAACACTGAGCAGTGGATCCCCCGGGCTGCAGCTAATGATTATCTTCAGAGCGGAAAGACTTTACAAATGAATCGATGGCAGGAAATAAAGGATAAAAGAAAAACCCAACATTCGTTTTTTTTGCTCCAATTCATGACTTCATCATTAGGTTGTTGTTGAAACACTCATTGATTTCCACACTAATCAGTACACTCTGGACCCCATTATTGAAACATATGTTTTCTTTAAGAAACTGTAAAAACATGCGTTATCGTTGACATTTGAACTTTCTTACAGTCCTTTCACAGATCGTAGGTTACAAAGGTTTCTGTCGGAAAAATTACCCAAAACAAAGCTTACGATTTTTATATTTCTGTCAAAATCAATTTATTCTACATGTCTCATTTAAAACCTTTGGATGCTGTCAAATACATTTGATTATGTGACAAATATTCCCTGAAAGTCGGACATAACAGCAGGCTTTTTTTTACATAACATCCAGTACTCGCGGCACCTTCGTAACTACTTCACTTTTGGCATTAACATCCATTTATTCCCTGTTTAACCTGCCTTTTATAACACTTACCCAGGAAGTTTTTGCTCTGAACTTAAATCAGCTACTAAATCGACATTGTGGTGAGATAATTTTCTCAACTTTTGTTTCCAATGTAAACTTTGAACTTTGACCCTCATCTTTTAAACTAGCACAGTTGGAGGGCTTGTAAGAATCGTGGAAAAAATGGAAATTTGAAAATGAATCTGTTGATGAAGATCAGGTAATAAAACAGAAGCTTTAGAAGAGTCATTAAATGAACCTTGTGTTGCTTCAGTGTTCTTTTGTCTGTCTGAAAATCTATTTAAACATTATTAATTAATATTAACACATAGAACACACATACAAACATACTATTGAAATGCAACATTCAGGTAATTTGTTAACTAAACTGCGTTGAAATATTAAAACAATCAGGATATTCTGTACATTCACACAATCTGTTTTTCTCTGGTTCACAGAGTTTTTCATTATCACACACACACACACATCCTGTCCTCCATCCTATACCCAGTACCCCAATATGTGCTAACACACATTAAGCGTATTGCTCCCTGGTGCTTTGTACTGTTGGTGGGTTTGGTAAATGGTTCAGTGACTGAGAGCTTCTTCACATAGCAGGAAGTAATTAAAATTCCCCTGTGTGTGTGTGTGTGTGTGTTCCCCTCATGCTGAAACACTGATTAAGCCTGCATCAGAAATAGAGCTTCTTATATGAATTGATTTTTATGCTCCACTCTTCCCTTTCTCTCTCTCTCTCTCTCTCTCTGCCCTCTCCCTTGTTCTCTCACGCTGACTCTTCCTCTTTCTTTATCTCTCCCCCCCCTAAGCCCCCCTCTCACTCTATTACTCCCCCAGATGATCTGTCTGTATCTTTCTCCCCATCTCTCTTCCTCACTCGTTACAATCCTGCTGACTGCTGAAAAGTTGAGAAATGGTTCTATTTTAACTTCGTTTAAACCAGAAGGACGGGGGGGTTCCCGACGGGGCAAGCTGGTCATTGGTTGACATGGTATATTCTTTTATAAATATATTGTAAATAAAGTCATAATATGATATAAAACACTCTACCTGTCCTGTAGTCTGCTGTGAATTACCTCGTTGGGCTGCCCATATGTGGTAGGTATCCCATATCAGAGCATCCCACAGAAACAGAACCCTGTTTGAGACTTTCTGAGACAAATTTCGGTCCATTATGTCTGTAGGTACCTCACAAATCTTTACTCTGGTATGTACAGCACAGGTCTTTTCTAAGGTACACAACATGCAATCAACTACAAAGTAAAATAAAAAAATATATAGGTGTAAAATGCAACAAGATCTCCAACCTAAAAGACAGAATACGTTACATTCACATGCAGTTAGGGGCTGTAAAAAAGCTGCAGTTTCTGTGAATTTATCCTACAAAACCACTGACCTAGGCTCAGGGCAAAACACTTCCTGGTTAGGCGTTATAAAAGACAGTTTAAACAGGAAATAAATGTATGTATCTGGCGGAAGTGAAATAGTTATGACGGGATGTGAGCCACAGAAGTTACATAAAAATCGTAAGTAATGTAAAAAATCTTACTGTTATTTTCACACAGGACATAAATCCGGTTGTCATGGGTCAAAGGTCATCCCGAGTGTGACTTCTGCCTTTAAACTCTCCATCACTGTCACTCAATACTACCATGTCAGCAAGATGGCTGAGTAGGGAAATCTAAAACGTATATAAGTCGTATTATCCTGTCTGTACAAACACCCTATATTGTTGTTTTTCAGGAGAGACCTGATGGAGAGACCTTTATGTGTGCACAAGTGCACAACATGCAATCAACTACAAAGTAAAACAATGCACAAAGTAGACAAACTCTAGTCTACATAAACTGCTGTTCCATGCAAAAAGGTAGTTTTTACAAGTTTTGAATATTCTCTTGAGCAGATCAGACCTCATGCCTGTGACCGTACTTGATAACAGTCTTGTTGTTGTGTAGCTGCACAGCTATGCAGAGAAGTGCAGCATCAGCAGATTGCCTTAACTAGAAGCAGTAGCTGTTGGCTGTGAACATATACATGTTGTAAAATGAATCAGATGGATTGTTCTTCATTTTATTGATTTCTGCAGAACACCACAGCATCTGTAACATCAGCACATGACTCCAGACCTCAGGATTACCACCCAAACCTAGAATCAGACAGGTCTGGTGTATATTATTAGAAATGTATGAAAAGTATTTATTTACAGTAATAACTCTTCATCCACCACCGCAACAGCTCAGTGTCCCCTGAAAGTGTAATGTGGACATGGATATGTCATTCGTTAGTGCTGAACAAAATAAAAACCCTCCTCTCCGGATCAGAAACATTCAAATAATGTCCGGCTAACTGAATGAGGTGTACAGAAATGGATTTTCAGTCTGATTATCAGGCTACAATAACAGAGTTTCATCAGTAATGTGCAGCACTGATGCAAAAATGGCTTGAAAAGATTGGTTACTTATGAAAAATCCAAAATTGGATGCATACAAGAGAGGATAATGGAGGAAAGAAAGACAGAAAATGAGAAAAAGCTCTTGTCGCTCTTGTCATTTTGCAGGACTGTTCATTTGTTTGTGTGATTTTCAGGTTGTTATACGAGCTGTGAGCGCTGATGGATGCAGCGCTGGAATGACTCCATTTCTAAAATTACGCTTAACACAGATGTTGTTGTTGATCCCCGCGTGTCATTTTCAGCTTGAATTAAACCTTGTTTCTGGGTTTCTGCTGAGTGTGCTTTTGTGCGCTGTGCGCTGTAATGGAGTTAGCCGTGCAAAGCGGCCTTTTTATAAACGTGTCACCTGTCTGATGCGCTGCAGTTTGAATTTGTTTATTGGAAATCTGATATGCTGAGTAAACAAGCTGCTGTTAATGTCCAAGTACACTGTTCTTCATTACAGGGAAGTGTTTACTTCATTAGCATTCACCACAGAAACAATAACAACACTGTTAATATTAATTAAAAAGTTTACTCTTATTTCTTGAGCTGCATGTTGGTGAACGTGCCTAAATTTGAGCAGATTTTTATGAAATAATTAGTGGTGGAATGTAACTTAGTACATATACTAAAGTACTGTACTTAAGTACAACTTTGAGTTTATACTTCTACTCCATTTCATTTTGAGGCAAATATTGTACTTTTTATTCCAAGACATTTAGCTGGTTGAGATTTAACATTAAAATAAAGTGATTAGACATTTTTTTTATTAAACCTCATAACAGTATATTAAGTAGTTAACATGAGTCCTACCAATTTAAAACGCTGCTTCCATGACTGCGCCAATAATAATAATCTAATAATATATTTAAAATATATTAAACAATCTTGCATAGCGAGTACTTTTACTTTTTATACTTTAAGTACATTTTGATGCTGATACTCTAAAGTAAGTTTTGAATGCAGTAATTTCACAGTGTGGTATTAGTACATTTCTTCATCAGTAAAATTCATATTTCTGTGCATATATGGTAAAAAAGAAAGATTCATGAGTTCAGGTGGTGAAAAGATCTCTCCTGTGTGGCTGCCAGTTGTCAAGTAGCAACATATTATACGTGTAAATGTAAATAACCTCCTCTGGTGTGTAAGTGATTCCACGGTGGAGAGCGTCCTCAGTTGTTGATTCATATTTACATTTCTTGAGAGTTTGATTGATGGCGGCTGTCTCTGCTCCATCAGGGAAGAAACAAAGTGTGCAGAGCGGGAGCGCCGGGCCACAGCGTTCTGTCAGTCAGCCGAGTGACGGGCAGACGGCGGCGCGGCGCTGATGGCGCTCGCTGCCTCGGGGTTCAGGTCAGAGGTCCCAGAGTTCAAGGTCAAATTTATTACCCCTGCAAGAAAAGTCTGTTTAACTCAGAAATAACAGGAAACAGATAATGTGGCAGTAAAATGAGCGCTCGCACTTGGTCGCATATTTTCACTCCCTCAAGAATGTCAAGGGCAAGAGTTGATTAATGTAATTTAATATGACTAATTCCACTAAGCCGGCAGCTTAATTTGATACATTTCACACCTTGCGATAGGTCAGAGGTCACTGAGTTTTTATTTTTTTATTGCTTGCTTAAACTGCTGCACCGTGCCGTGTTACTGTGAATACTGATGAGGCTGTTTGTCTGATGAACCAGCCCCTGAAAGTTTCTCTCCACACATTTGTCACAGCTTTGAGCTCCTCAGGTTTGGCTGGTTTGTTTGTTAAGACAATAATATCCCCCCCGGGGTTGTTGTTTCATCTCCACAAATGACATTTTATCTGTTTCCATTAACGCAGCAGCTAAAATAAACCTGAAATGTTTCCTTTTCATCTGTAACTCAGCACAAGATGTAATTACTTTAAACAAGTCAAAATGAACACAAGTGATGTTTCATTATTATTATCATTAATATTATTATATCGGGACATGAAAGAATCTTTTATCTTTTATTTTTAAATGCCTATTTTCCAAAGTCTTTTGAGAGAAATGTTACTAAATAGCTAGATACCTGTTGGTTCACCAAGACCTCCAACCTAAACGACAGTAAAGACTATCACATATGAGCGTTTCGTGGCTCCCAGTACAGAGCGACTGTTCTGCACGTCATCATACATATATGTACGGTTCAAGGTTGTAAAACACAGTTTCTGTGACTTTATGCTACAAACCAATGAGCTAGGTTTAGGGCAAAAAACTTCCTGGTTAGGCGTTATAAAAGACCGTTTAAACAGTAAGTTAATGTACGTAAATGCAGGAAGTGAAGTAGTTATGAGGGTGATGTGAGCCACAGAAGTTAGGTAGAAAACGTACGTTTTGTAAAAAGTTGTTTACTGTATATTTCAGATGGGACACGAACCCTGTTCTCCTGGGTGAAAGTCTGCCATGTTATCAACCCAATCTGCTCACTGTCAGTCATTACTACTACGTCAGCAGGATGGCTACAGAGGAAAGTCTAAAGTGAAAATATGAGTCGTAATTTGCTGCCTGTACAAATGATTATATTGTCATTTTTTAGGTGAGACCAGTCTTGGATACCTGTTGGTTAGAACGCCTCCAGCACAGACGTAGCTGTGGTTTTTCTGTTAGGTGGAACTGTTTGGGGTGTTCTGTTATACTTTTTCAGGAGATACCTGCCAGCCAATCAGAACCCAGTATTTCCTCCAAGTCTGCCTTATGTTTGTCTTTAAGTGCCTCATGTGCTTCATTTTACAGTTCTGCTTTAATCTGTTTTCTTGTAAGTGCAGGCATGAAAGACTGGGACAAAGAGAGTAATGCAGCATGTAATGTAAGCGTATCCATACATGGACCAATGATATATTTCTCATTTCTTACTGAGGAACCCAAGAGAGAAATGTGTAGGCTGGTCTACAAATACAAACACAGCAGCTCTGCTCTCTTCAAGGTTACATGGACCAGCCCAGTAACGACGAGGATACACTGACACGGCTTTATTAAAAACCTTCAGTGCGGTTAAAGTAATTTTGATGTATGCTACATATTATTCTGTGCTTTTATTTTTCGAGGAAAAAATAGAGGAAATTGCTTTCCACAGTCAAAGGAATTGTTTTTACTCGCTCTGTCCCCGGGGCCCAAAGTGAATTAGGGAGAGGAGCTTTCATGCCCACTTCTCCATCTCAGGAAAACTCATTGGGAAAGGACTTTGAAATTGAAAAAGCTCAACTTTCCTTCATTCAGTCCATCATTCTCTTGTCTTACTTCTCTGTTCTCCAGAGCTTTTTATTTGAGGTTCCCCATCTGTTGCTTTTTCACACACATTTTCTCTCTTGCTCTCAAGTTTTAATAGATTACAATTAAAACTGTGTTTAAATGCTTAATCACTTCTACAAGGATCAGGGTTATTTATTCCCACCTCAAATTTGACCCACAAGAATGTTTCCTAAATTTACGCTCTATCAACATGTCCTCATACCTAAATGTGACGCTCAATGTTTTAAACACATCATTTGTGTGAAATTGTTACGGTTTCATTAGTTTTTTGGGATAAATCTACTTCTCTAAGGTTAGGCCTAAAAAGAACCGGTTAATCTTGGGAAAATATTATTAAATAAGGATGCATGTAACTACCAGAAGGAGGTAGTTACGTTGATGATGCAAAAATTGATGCACGGTGTTATGTTCAAATAACATTGTTTACTTTTGTGTGCAAACAGACATGAACCCCCCCGTGTCTGTTTTACCTGTCCACTAATTATTGGCCTTCTCTTAGTGGACTTTGTTGTTCTTTATACTGTGTCCTCACGTCCCTCTTTGCTGTCACACGTGTAACGTCACTTTCATCTTGGAGTCCTTGATAATTATACGGCCCGGCCACAAAATGGTGTGTTTAACTAAAATGGTAAAAATGGGTCATAATAAGCTGCTATACAGACTACAAATGTGGTCGTATGTTCTTTAAAGCCATAACTGCAATGAGTGAATGAATAACTCATGTTTTTTAAATGATCTATTATTTGTCCTTTTCCAGATCATTTTATACTATAATAAATCAGTAGTATAGCTCTACAGTTATCTCTACAAAACCCGTTTTTATTTATGTAGTTGCAATCATTATAAATAATTGGAGCTTCTCTGTAACTTTCTTGGAAATCTGTATTAATTCCATGTGGCGACAGACTGTTTTGTGCCTGTCAGTTTGGTGCTTTGTGAGTTATATTGTAGGAACTTGTCTTTAGAAGCTGCCCTTTAAGAATGGAGGCAATTTAAAGACTTGGTTGAGGAATGATTCATGTTTTGGCGTACATTTATGGCCACTCTGATTTAATCTCGTTGGCTTGTAAATGGCTGGGTTAAAGACAAACTAGCAGTATAACCAGAAAATCTTTTTTTTTCTGGAAAACCAAACAAATAAATGTGTCTCGTATCCACTGTATAAAGGCATGTGATTTCTGAAAAGGCACACAATGCTCAGGTTTGAGTCTTCAGTGCAGGAACACGGGAATCTGCTCTGTTCACTGTTGAAGAGTCCCGGCGGTGTGTTTCTGCTGGCTGCAGTTTGCTTCAACAGTCTCCAGGCTCTGTCTCTATCACTGACAGAGACGGAGTGCCTGCTCTCCGCTTTGGCCTCTGATGGAGCACACTGCCTGCTTTTGTGAATGAAACTGTGTGTGTGTGGGAGCTAAAGGCAGGATATGGAGAGAAGTGGTGTGAGGAAATGGAGAGGAACGGATGGAGAGAGTGAGAGAAAATAACGTCTTGCTTTTGTCAACTGTTTTCACTGAAATTGAAACCTGTGATAACCGGAGTGTGTTGTTCCATGTAGCATTGATGTGAAAGAGAGACGGACACATACGGGGATGAAACAGCACATACAGGACACATGGAGAGATGGAGAAAACCTATATTTTTGTCATGATTCACTGCTGTTATTGCCTCCTGCGTGGTTTTCTAGTCTGCTACCACAGAAATTGTAGATCTTAGCTTGTAAGTCACAGTTGTATTTTTCTGCTGTCATCGTTACTGACCATGAAATGGACAAATCACTGATGTTTGACACAGCCAGTCACAAGAGTCACAGGTTTTTCATAAACACAGCTAGTAGGCATGCATGTCGCTCTATAGTGGTGATGTGTCAATGAAGCTTCATGAATCATTTGGTGGCGATGGCCGTTGAAAGAACACTATTATTGTTTTATTGTAAAATCAAAGGGTGAAAGTAAGCTGAGTAACCATTCAGACATGTGGAAGGAGGCAGTTTGTGAACATGTGTGCAAACATCAACATCAACAAGCATGAATACAGGAAAGTTCTGCATTTCATGAAGAAGAAAACATAATTTACGTTGCCCTGTACTCATCACCTGTGCACCATACTGTCTTTTCCTACCCATGGTGAAAAATAGATGTAGTGCATCAAAAAGGTCAATGGCTGAATTTAATTGCATCCACCACAACACTGTATTTCCCCGTTTTATTGAGAAAATAGAGCCTGATGGGGGCTGATTTGTGTGCAGAGCTCCATTAGGATATCACTTCCTGTTCCCTGCACCAATTGGACTCTTCTCAGCTATTCATATTACTTATGCCAATGGACATACATGTTTCCACTATCGGACTGAAAGCTCATACTTATTCCCATCTACCATCCAAGTACCTGCAATAATGACACAGGCTAATGGAGCGGAAAGCTTCCTGTGCATTAAGAGCTTCTCTCCAGGTTAATGAGGTTTGAATATAATATGTGTGTGTGTGTGTGTGTAGGGAGAGTACCAGTTTAAGTCTATCCTCGGGGTTATAATGGGAATATATTAAGATAAGAACAGCCTATTGTTAAAGCAATATGCATTATGTTATACATGTGAGTTGCTGTTGCTTTTAGCTAGAACAGAGAGGCTGAAAGGGGGAAGTAGAGGAGAAGGAAGCCAGTGAAGGACAGAGGGGAAGGGCATCATTAGTCCCTTTCAGACTGCGTTCCTGCAGAAGTCCAGCCGTGCCGGCTTTTCGCCTTAGGACATCCATACTGGTTCCACAACAGCGAAATATTGGCGTCCATTCACCTTGCAATCCAGCATCACAGAACAAAGCGGGATGAGACGGTAGTGGCGTTGTTTGTGTACAATAAGAGGATGCAGTACGTGAACAATTAGCTGTTTCAGTATCTGTACAGGAAGTGATGGCAGCAGTGAGTGCATTCAAAACAATAAAGGTGGAAAAAGTGCCTGTCATGCTGTTTCTCACTGTAGAGATTCTACAGGCTGAAGTAAAGTTGTTCTGCATTTTGCTGAACATGATTCGATTACTGTCGGACTCAAGTGAGAGCCGCTTTTCTGATGATGTGGTCCATTTCCTCTCTCATTACCTGGGTGTTGGTGGCACAAATCACGTACGGTTCACATGGATCCCGCCTCGAGCAGTCTCGCCAGTCTCACACCTCTGTTGCTACTTCAGAGCAGAATGACTTGGTCCCTCCATCACGCCTCTGGCTCAGTTAGATTCCAGGCGAAACGTCATAGAGGCAAACATATCGCTGCTTCAAACTGAAAGGATCTACTGAAACATGCCATGGGTCCCATCAGATCATGTCTACGTATCCTTTAGATTGTTGCTTAAGATGGGAAGATACTGGATCAGGTCTGACTCTGACCCTGAATTATTCGCCTCCAGCACTTCATTTTAGAATCGGGCCAAATTTCTTTTCCGATCCGTCTGACATTTGGAGTCACTGCGCCTGATTAATTGCCTTATTGATTAACAATCTGGCTGTCAGACAATATTCGGATTTCGGGCATTTCAGGCAATAAAGTTGGTTGTTGTGCAGTTTGAGCACATCCACAGTCACTTCACCTGTGACGACTGTCAAAATACTTGTGACCTTGTCCTTGTTTTAATAGTAAAGGAGTATTTTGGGTGAAACTGGAGTCCTGACCGGTGTGATATGAAACTGAACACAGTAATCCTTCTTTTCTCTTTTTGTTCATTTTGTTAAGGATGTGATTCTTTTGGTTTAAATAAGCTAAAATGGAACCATGTGTCCAGTCAATTGAACTTTATAATGAGCATAAATAGTAGAAAAAGTTATGACAAGCAAATACTACACTTTATCTTTACAACATTTTTACTCCAGGGAATCAGGAGCTTTTCAACGTCTCAATGCCAGATTTTAAACCTCATTATCAGCTAAATGTCTACAGCTGGACTGTTATTCTGCTGGTCTGATGATTCACTGAATTTCAGCCAAGGTCCATCCTCTCAGACATGACATGAATTCACTCTGCATCCTCCTCCTCCCTCTGCTGATTCGCTCCAGTTTTTTTTTTTTTGTT
>CAFUXE010000643.1:161996-173595 GCA_903364295.1 Serranus cabrilla | reverse complement strand
ACACGAAATGCATGCAATCATCTCAGGATGATGCCGTGTCTGTGTCTCTCTTTAATCAGTGTAATCTAATGTCTCTGTGTTGCAGAATTACTCACAATTTAGTGATTTTGTGTCCATATTCATGGCAGCTGTGTGTTTATCTGCTTTAAGTAGCTCTGGTCCATTAGTGGAAGCTGCTGTAAACAGCTGTGTGTTTTGGTCTCAGGTGGAGTGAGCAGTGGTTGGCAGGCTCTTCATCAAACCCCAGGGAGGCCAGATTCTTTGTATGGAGAGCATGCATGAGAGAGGAAGGGAGACGGGGAGAGATAGCTCTGTTTCCTGTTCTTTCTGTTACTCCTGGATTTTTGTTTTGTGTTGCTGCAGACAGCAGCAGTGCAACCAGACTCCAGAATAATAATCTTCAATCATCCCTGAGCTGACAGCACAGATATAAAATGCTTTTGTCTTCAAATTAAACTCTCTTTTAATACTCAGTCAGGTGCTTACTGAGTCGGAAAGATAATTTTAACACGTAAAGGTGCTGAAGAACAAAGGTGGTGAGAAACAGGAAGGGTGCAATGTTAGGAGAATAACTGTGGGAATAACTGTAAAATTCATTTCATCCATTATATTCTATTTTCTGTGTTTAAATAACTTATCTTCTTTCTACTTTATAACAGCTCACAGAATAAATTATACAATCCAATTACTTAACAAAGCTTTAAACATGCAGGTGATTTGGGGAATTGGCAGACGTATATTGCAGACCATCTTTATCCTAAAGTCATGTAGAAGCAAGCCAGGAAAAAAAACAGATGAATGTTCATGATACCAAATCAAATGAGTCTATATCTTGTACACTCCAATATGTGGGGTGTTGGTGGATAGTTGGGTAGACTGATGAGATAATGGTCATTTCTGTGACAAGATAGATCTTCTGCCTTTCTCTCCATTGATGCAGGAATTTAAAAACCCTGAATTGTAAGTGTAGATGGCCTTGTTTTGAACGGGTGTTTGTGTTTAATGTGTGGGTGGGAAATAAATAAATAAAGGAGATCTTTGAATTGAAGAAGATGTGTCTGTGTAAGCCAGCTGAGCGGTAATGTTTGCTTATTTTTTTATGTTTTTTAATTCTGTGACTCCCTTTGGGAATTAGGTCACATGAAAGCACCCTCCTCTCCTCTCTGTTACTCAGGTGTGAATCCTGCCTCAGTAATATTAATAGTAATATTGATAACCTGGTGAGATGAGCTAATTTACATCACCACAAGAGGGCACCACCAGCACACCATATGCATCTACAAAGATTGCAGCAAAGCTGGAGCCAGAAAAAAAAAAGAAAAAGCAGAGAGGTTAAGGAGAAAGGATGTGAGGTCAGGAAGTCAAAGCCCGGCTAAAGATAAAGAAGCAGGAGAAGAAGAGGGATGAGGACAGGAGAGGAGAGACAGATAGACAAAGATAGAGGACAGGAAGCAGGGGACACTTAGAGATAAGGGATAGAAAAAAGGAGGGGCAGGAGATAATAAAGGAATGGGAAAAGCAGGTAAGACAGGAAGGGAGAGAGGGAAAGGAAGCAGAAAGAAAAAGATTTGTTAATGTGAATAATTTTCAGTTATTTCAATATTACTCCTATTTATTCTTAATAATGTGAATATATTCTACATATTTCTCATGCTGTCCGGTGCAGGAAGAGTGCAGCATCTTGCTTGTGCCGACCTTCACTCACTTAATATGTCCCTTTCAAACTTAAACTGTACACCTGATTTTAGGCCCTTAAAAAATCTTCATCTTTAAAAAATGTCCTTCGTGTCCAAAGATGTCCTCCCTGTGAAAATTGAGTAAACAATGTTTACACACACTTCTGTCTCCCTTCTTGTCTGTCTGTATTTTCCCTTGTGTTTGCTTCTCCCCAAAAAACATTTGTCAAATTTTCATTACCGCATCCTTGAAATGTCTCCACCTTCTCTGTCCTGTTCCATTATAGTTTTTCTCACCTGTTTTCATTATTTTCTGTTGGCGGAGAGAGAATTCCCCGGGTGTTTTGTGTGTCAATACAAAGATGCCGTTTTCCATTCAGCTGTCACTGTCGCTGACTGCCTCGATGGGTGGGGGGCTCACACACATAAGCATGCATATACTTTTTATTGCAATGCTCGGGAGAACCATCACTGTCTTTACTGCTGTAGCACTTGTTTGTTAGTTTGACAGAATATATTTTTAGACACTTGAAGTTTGTGTGCATTAATATTTAGTTTAACATGATTTTTCCTCATAAAAAGTAAACAAGAAATGCTCTAATTAGCTCTGCCCGTGAAAAATCTGCAACTGCAGAGGCAGTGTTGACATCTGGTCTGTTTCCTTTGTTAGAGGAAACATTTGGAGAGATTCAGCTCGACGTTTTGCCTGCAGACTCACCAATTGGTTATTAGCTTAGCTTAGCATAAAGATTGGCCTTCTGGATTTATAGCAATTGCACAGATCATCTTACTGATACTTCCCCAAAAAGTCAAACAATTCCTTTAATACAAACATTACATTTCCTGCAGCTGTGCAACTTATTGCAGGTCACTAAAGCTGCAGCTTCCTGTTGTCTTACAAAGCATGAAGTAAGCAACTGCAAACAATATGTCCATAGCAGGATATGGATATGTATGGATATTTTACCACCTCTTATGCTACATTTCAATAATTATTCAGTGTGAGGTTGAAGAGGAAAAGAAAAATCTTATACTGAAATGGTAGTTAAGTGCATAACCACTAGGGTGTGCTGTCTTATTGGAGAGAAAAAAAGCCACACTGTTCTAGCCCGACTAGAAACATTTGATATTATATTTTGCTGAGATTGTTTAAAGCCACTAGCTTAAGTAAGTATTTTTAAAGAAACACATGGAAGTCAACACAGACAGAAGTGTGTCACTTCACTGTGCAGACTTTCAAAGAAAGAGAAAAATAACACTATTTTATCAGCCAAATGTGATTTTTGAATTGATTAGGACTTGAAGCAGATGGCTGATTACCTGATAAAGTGCCAGAAATGTAGTCTGACTCATTTGTGTTCAGTGTAAAACCTTGCACACACTTCTCTCTATTGCAGATAAAAAGGGGAGACGGCAACAAACAGAAAACAGGAAAAAAATTGCAATCAGATTTCGATCCAAACCACATATTATTCAGATCATAATGCAAACATCAATTTCTCATTATCAGAGCAGTGTTTGGCAGGTGGATGGTGTTAATTTGTTCCCCGGCTTTAGGCTTCTGCCTAACTCAAAGTGATAAATGGCAGCGTTCAGAAGAGTTTCATAATCTCCTTTTGTATAATGAAGGTGTGTATTTCTCTCTATTTCACCATATTCACACTGAGCAGAGACATGAATTCACAGGACAGCAGCAGAATATAGAGTATCAGGCCTCTGGTTAATGCTGCTGCATGATCTGATGCATTTGTGACGTGTGCGTGCATATTGTTAAGACACACAAAACATCTGTTCTTGAAGTGCTGTTAAGTATTATTAAAGCATCCTCCACAGACTATAATGCAGCTGTGGGTCTGATGATGTCATCAGGGTTAGTTTCTTGTGGGTTCATCCCAACTGGGGATGTGGTTGATTGACCTTTAATCTTAGCTTTTAGTAAAGACACGTAGACATAAAACACACTATAAAGACTTCTATTGGGCTTATCGGATGATTTCACTGTTCCAGTCCGTCCGTTAAATGGCTTGTGACCATAAATGTCTCGGTCCAGCTTCAAAAGGCGTCTTTGTCAAAGTAATCGATATGAATGAACAGCAGTTGTTTTTTTACTACTATTTCTGTTTAGACATCCAACGGCACTGTCAGACATCGTTACCATGATGTCGACTCCAAATTAGTCCATTTCTCACATTCCTTTACTTGTGCAGCCTCTCTCTTTGAATGAATGGGTGGCTATTTTAACGTGTTTTGTTAAGTGGCGCCCTCTACCCACGCAGTAATTCTGCATGACGCCAAGGCGGAAGTGATGTTAGAGAGAAGACCGGTTTGTACAGGCAGCAAAATGACACTCTTATTTACCTTTTAGACTCCTCCACATTCGTGTCCCATATGAAAACAATAGTGAACAATTTTTACATAACTTTTTCTGTAATGTCCTAATCAGGAAGTGATAGGAAGGCCTAAACCTAAGTCAATGGTTTTGCATTAATTCACAGAAACTGCAGCTTTTTTACTACCACAAACTACATTTGTTTGTTTGTACAATGACCTTTGTGCTAATTTTAGAACACTTAACCAAGAAGTTTTTAGCTCTGACTTTAGAGAAGTGATTTTGTAGCCGAGTCATAAGGAAACTGCAGCCTTTTAACCAAATCTAACAGCTTTGTTTTCAGCAAGCAGCCATAGAAAGTGCTGACAACAACCTTCTCAACCTGCCAGCAGGTGGAGCGGCCCTTCTTATGGTCTGATTAGCGCTGATAATGCCCATTCAACCGTCTGATAACATCTAAAACAAGTGGTTGAACTGCACTGCCCTATATGCTTCCTGTGAATGAATAAACAAGTCAGGACTCGGCTTCGGTCTCAGACGACAGATCCCTGCCGACTGTGAAACGTCTGAAATCTCTGACTCTCTACAGGAGGACACATTTCTGCTGTCCCACTGTGGGTCTGATGTGATAGCTCAGCCAGGACATTTTGGTTAACTGGAGCTTCCCTGACCCAAAAAATGTTATTCCTGTCTGGTTTGTTTTTCAGTTCAGAAAAGCTCTACGGGGGTAAACAGTCTGCTTTCTGCTACATTTGGGCTTGCTGTGAAAACTTCCAAACTATTAAACTAGAGCTGATAGAAATTACTCTCCCACTTCTTCAGTTTTTTAGAGAACTGAACAACTTTCTTTTCACTGGATGTCACCTCTCTAAATTGGATGATATTCCAGAAATTCCTGGACCAGCAGGAACTCTGGATTCAGTCCCACATGGACCAAAGTAATCACCACACGACAGGAGGCCTGGTGGAGGCCAAGTGAAGAAACACCCCTGTAGTTTAGTTTAATCATCCCAGCACAGACTGACAAGCAGAGACTAAAGTGGTGAGGGTGAAAAGAGGAGCGTTAGAGCAAGTATTTGTATTTGTGTGTGTGCATGTTTGTGTGTGTGTGTGTGTGCATAGGAGTGGTGAATCTCTCAAGGGAAATGAGGCGAGCCAAGACCCGGTGTGTGATCATCATCGCCACGGGACAGCGAGAGGAGCACACGGCTTATTAAGGGGATCACCACAGGAGGGCGAGTCGATCTCAGAGCCAGCTGGAGTTTCCTCAAAGCAGTTCGGAGCAGAGAGAGAATGGGAGCGAGAGAGTGACACGGAAATAGAAATATACTGAGAGAGGAAGGGACGGAGACGAATGCAAATAGAGGGTTAGAAAGACTAAAACACCAACCAGATACCTTTGTCCAAGACATCCAATAATGGGATAGGAGTTCATATTATCAACCTAAAATGGCTTGATTCTTACACTTTGTGTTTCTATTCAAGGTCACAGCTGGTTTGATTACATTTAAAGCATGTGTAATGGAGCTTTAACACCGCAGGTATCCACATTACTGATCCCAGAACTGTTTCTTGTCTCTCCTGCTCTGAACATCTTTGCATGTTGTGATCAGGGTTTAAGCATCACGATCACTTGATTGCTCATACTTTTTATCTCAGAAGGTAAACTGGTTACTGCACCTGTCAGGCCTCACCTGTTGGACTTTGTTGTGGACATTTTTCTTTTAAGAATGAAAGATTATTTGGAGACGTGGCTTTCATCTATAACTGGGGCTTTTTGTGAGGAATCCCCAAACAAATCCTTTGGACTGTGGACCAAGTGTTCCATGATTTACTGTCATTGTTTCTGCTAAATGCATTGAATGAAAGGCCACAGGTATAACTTATATCACTGAAATCAGGTCTAATTCTAGAGCCATTGGACATGCAGGTTTACTGGCACCACTAAATGGAACTGAGTTGCTTTTATTAGTTGCACAGGAAATATTTGTATTTTGTAGAGAGAAAGCATGAGAAGCATGAAAGCAAGTTTTGTAGCCTTGGTTATTCTTATTATTAATTTGGCAAGACCTAACATATGTTCTTCTGCTGTGAGATCAGTGAACTCCAGATTCAGCAACATTAAAATGATTACAGAACATTAAGTATAATTCAATGTGAACTACATGAAAAAAAGGTATATGTCAAATATTTCAACATCTTAAACTAGAGGTCAAGATATTTTGTCACCTGCGGAGTTTGGGGTTTTAGAATTGGAGTAACTCAGTGGCTGATCTTGTATGGAGGAAAACCGCAGCTGCTCTGACCTGCATGGGTTCAAAGGTGTGAACTGTACGTCTGAGCTGAGATGGGTGTGAACAAGTGTGATCTGTTGTACCTTCAAACACATTCAGAGCATGTAGTGCAACGCCGCCATGCTTTGACAGTGGATGGCGTCCTGTTGTTGTGTGATCACTCGTCAGTGTTCAGTGAATAATGGTAACTTGAATCCTTTTGTTTCTGATATGCAGCTGTTTGGCCTCAGAGCTAGAATGCACCACAAAACAACTAGACAGCAAGGTTCAAACAAGGCACCCTATCTCTCTTTGACACACACACACACACACACACACAAGCTCATCAGCCTCCTTTTACACTGCATATGCAATTACACAAAAAAGAACATAATGACAATTTCCCGACTTTACCACACACTTTCATTCGTGCACACTTTTCCTGTTTTGCAGAAAAAGAGTATGGGTCTTAACACACCCGCCCATACAAACACACACACACAAACACTCAACGTCCTTAGGTCATTTTGTTAATTAATTAGCCTGTACAACAACCCAGCATGGAGTTAATTAGAAAGCCTGTCACCTCCTGCAAGTCTTGCAGATATCAGTGCCTCCTCAGGCCGCATTCAGCCGCTATCACAGCACACAGACACACACACACACATGCACACACAGGTGGTCTTTTTCAATGCTCTGAGTGAATAATGTAGGTAAGTCTTTGCATTGTGTGTGTTTATCCATTTTGCAGGTAAGCAGGAATTTAAAATCATGGTGTGGAAAAAAGGAAAATTGCCTGTTGGATTGAAAATAAATGGTTTTATTAAATGGTTTTACATTTTCATGTTACAAGACATTAACTGTTGCTGTCATCCTTGATAGTTTCATAAACTCGAGCACAACATTTGGATTGAAAACTGAGTCAGTATGTTGCTGAACTTGTTTCTCAGCAAGTGTTCAAACTTGCAGCCAATCAGAAGGCTCCGTCGGATATCTCGAAGGTCTCAGTCTTCTGTTATTGACAAGATTTTCTGCTCTTCAAACCTGACAACGTCCAGCAAGATTATGCGTAGAGTTTTGAAAGCAGAACCTGAATCAGATAAGTTGGAAGAGTATTCAAAGAGATGTTAGTTAAAGAAAAACAATGTTGAAGAAAAACACAGTTACACTTAATGTAGCAGGAACTACCACAGGAGCCGTTTCAAGTACTTTTCCAGGCATTTATTTGTCCGTCTGTCTGGGTCAGCCTCCCAGTCTTACACCTGCAATAAGAATACTTCTCATTTGATTTATTACCTCAGATAAAATTTGCTAACACAGTGAGCTGTCATCAGGATAGAAGCAGAACAATATGTTTCCATGGCTCTGTGAACTGGTTTGTCGTGTCTCCGTCTCAGAACTTTGACCCCTTCACCGTTTGTTTTTATATTTTATTTTAGCATTAACAGTCTATTTTTAGGTACACTCCTCCTCACTCCTCCACAGTCCAAATAAGGTCTCCCCTGGTTTCAAAAAGCAAGATGGCGACAGCTCTAATACGGTCCACAAAGTATAGGGAAGTAGGGAATGGGGCCCCTGGACCCCCCACTTTACGCCCCTGGATGCGGTTATTTGTTGCAGCTGCTGTGCGTCCATTACAAGATGTTTTCTAATTTAAATTGGTCGCCTAAATTAAATCATGACAAAGTGAGTTGAAGCTAATTTAACATTATTTTCCTCTCCTGCTTCCTCTACAGATGCACCTGCTCCACACACACAGATATTAAAGCATGTACACACACACTCACACACTGCTTTTTTTTTAGAAGCAACAAGGCGCTTGCACCATATCGATTCTTCGCAATATGAAACACATGGTCTACACAGCCATCAGTATGATTGGCAGCATCGCATGAAGATGTTTGAGTGAAGAAAGTATCTTGCATTCACTTTACTTACTTTTATTGCATTTTGATACCAGATGAAAACCTATTCTTTGGAAAGGACTGAGCACAGAACACATTGTTTTTTTATAAAGCTCGACTGGTTCCTCTGTGTTTTTTAAATATTGAATTATGAGATATTACCAGAATGTATTTATATTTGACAGAGAGACACAGGGAGCGAAGAAGTGAAAGAGAGTGACAAACGGATTAAAGCGGAGGGAGTGACGGAGACGGAGAAAGACAGCAGGTGAGAGGGAGAAAAACAAGGCTGAAAATAGGGTGATAATGACAGAGAGATGGAGCAGAGGGAGAGAGAGTTGGCATGAAAATCATATGTAAATCCGGTAACTAATATTTTAATATTGTGTGTAGCCCAAAGCTGCTTTTTCATTGAGGAGTAATGAAGCTGGCAACACAGCCCCTGTAATATTTTGTTACCATGAGGGAGGAAACACATGAGCCAGAAGTCAAACACTTACATTAAATACATGAATACATTCAGTTATACATGTGTGTGTATGTCTGCTCTGCCTTCTTTAGTTTCTAATATCACCCTGACTAATATGGTTTAGATGTTTGAAACACAGACGTCGTTGAATTGCAAAACACAATGGCAGCGTTGCAGTGACGTGCACTAATGGACGCCTGTAGCACAGCCTGAATATGTCATACAGAAGAACAGGTAGTCAAGCTACAGCAGCCAGAACGTGCCAAAACAAAAACTTTTTGGTGTATTTATGGATGCTGATGCATGTCATGACTGGGAAATAGGACAGTGGTGTATGCCAGCACATTGTCTAGTCAACAAGCTGATAGTGTTCAGCTTACAGAGGAAACACAAAGCGAGGAGGTTTTGTTTATCATAGTTGTCTACTTTTTGACTTATTAAATGGCACAATTTCACAATGTGTCCAGGACAAATTCTTTTCAGTCTAAAAACCACGGCTGACCTAATCAGGCACACTATTGTGTGCAGCAGCTTTAAAGCCGGTGTAATCCTTTTGTGCCAAATAAACACACACACACACACACACACCTACAGCTCTCTATATGAGGTACCAGGTGATTTAGAATTCAATTGTTTTGGATTTTACGAATGGAATTTGATGATGTGCATATTCATCAACACGTGCCAGTGTTGTACATACAGGTACCAACATATACATAAATTATACATACAGACATATATTAAGTGCAAAGGGGGCTGATCTTATTTTACATATACATATACAACTACATATCTGAACTCAAGACCCGTGTCAGACTGGTCTCCCCTCAAAAACAACCTCAGAGGACGAACGAACGTTGGACTGCTACCCAGGAGAAAGGTGTTTGTGTCCCACGTGAAAACAAAAGTAAACATGTGATTTAAACATCGCAGAACATCCGTGTCTCACATTTTGTGAATCACGTTTTTACGTAACTTCCGGTAGTCACTCCGTCCTCGAACTACTTCACTTCCAGCATTTACGTACATTTATTTATTTTTTAAACTGTCTTTTATAACACCTAATCAGGAATTTTGTTGCCCTAAACCTAGGTCAGTGGTTTTGTAGCATAACTTCAACAAAACTGCAGCCTTTTTTACAATTGCGAATCATACGTGTATATAATGACATGTAGTCTATTTTTAGAAGAATCCGCTCTGTACCATGAAACACTCATATGGGTCGTTTTGGGTAACATTGACGAACGACCTTTTCTGACGTTTAGGTTGGAGATCTTTTCACGGGGGAGGTTGGAGCTTATCCCAGCTGACATTGGGTGAGAGGAGGGGTACACTCTGGGTAGGTCTCGAAACTATCACAGGGCAGACACACAGAGATTATGTTAAATATGTTTATACACCAAGTACATTTCACAAACACTCAGACAAACAGACGTCCAATGCTGATTCATGCTGGATGGCGTTCATGACACTTATCTTATCCATTCATTAGACTTAATCCCTCCATTTGCATTGCTGGACTATATGACTCACCATTTGGGTATTCCGTGTGTGTGTGTGTGTGTGTGTGTGTGTGTGTGTGTGTGTGAGCATGCTTGGGAGGTGCTGCAGTGTGTGACAGCTCAACATTATCTCTGCTGCACACACCACTCTGCTCCTCTCATGACCCATTTAATTTCCTCTGTACACCACTGACACAGTCCCGTTACCATTGGCAACGCATGGCTCCAGCACATGTGTGTTGCAGAGTTAGTGTGTGTATTTGTGTTGGATCGTTGGGGGGTTTCCAGAGATATTTGCATGTTTATTAGAGAAGGTGCAGGAAGTGTTTGAACTCAAGTATTAAAGTGTGTGTGGTTGAAAGTTTGCATGTGCTGGTGTGTGTGTGTGTGTGTGTGTTTTTATTAGAGGGAATTAGGATGTTTTTGTCTGAAAAGAAGAGAGACTCTGAAGCTCCGCTGTGTAAAAACATTTAGAAATTTGCATTTAACAAGGCATAAATTTCATCTTTTTAATCCCGAGTTCATGAAACACCCAGAAGAGCCTGGGAACATTTGAATGAACACACATTGACAGAATCTGTCAAAATCCACATAAATGTAAACGATTGTGGAGTAAAAACAGTGGACAGAAGTAGCGACAAATGGACTGTCAGTGTTTGAGGAAGGACACAGCAGGTGAACAA
Source organism: Serranus cabrilla (assembly GCA_903364295.1). Classification (NCBI taxonomy): domain Eukaryota; kingdom Metazoa; phylum Chordata; class Actinopteri; order Perciformes; family Serranidae; genus Serranus; species Serranus cabrilla. The sequence goes on along the minus strand of CAFUXE010000643.1, from coordinate 162,759 downwards.
TAATGCTTTTGACACTGGTGGTGTTGTGATGATGAATTTTAATTATTTATTTATTGGTTTATTAAACAGGGTGCATTAATAAGCATTGCAGTAACTGCCAAGGGGCTGTTTTTCATTAGCAATCCCTGGACAGATGTTACAAAGTCATCCTAAGAAATGTCCTGGTTGCACAATAAGAGTTTCATATATGCTCCTATAGCTGCAGCGAGTCTCTTGCTGACGTAATAGTAATGATTGATGGCAATGCAGAATTTAAATGGAGGAATGTCGAACAAGAAGCAGACTTTCACCCAAGAGAACGAGGCTCATGTCCCGTGTGAAAACACTAGTAACCAATGATAACTGTGTAAAGAGATGGCATACTTACATCATCTAGACTCCTCGCTTCTAAAGGTTGAGCTGTTCCCCAAAAGTGTTTCAAAATTATTCATGCACATGGAGCCAATTTGCAGAGGCTGTTCAGCAAACATGTTGGGCAGAAAGGCAACATCAGCAAGTTCACTTTATACCAATGGTTTTATTGTAATCTGCAGTCATTATCAGGCATATTTGCCTTGAAACATTCTTATACGAATTAATGCAGTGCTGGTGCTTTTCATTTCTTTCTCATACTGTATATTTTCCACACAGAACCAACTGTTCTCTTGTCAATTGTATCAAAAAATCTGCTGCGAACAGAAGAAAACATATTTCCCCAACCTGCTGATCTCCATCTCTTTTCTCTCTCTCTCCTTTTGTAGTCACTGTCTTTATCACTCGCTCC
>CAFUXE010000643.1:89809-119779 GCA_903364295.1 Serranus cabrilla | reverse complement strand
GACCGTGTGTGTGTGTGTGTGAGTGTGTGTGTGTGTGTTTAAAGCTGCAGCTGAATACAAATCATCACTTATCTCACTTTCTATTATTTCACTGAAGCAGCTTACATCTACAAATCACTACTTAAATCGTCCCTTGAATTCTAAACGACGGCTCTATTATTGAAGAAAAAGTTTAACATTTTGGAAAATATGTTTGTTTACCTTCTTGTCACGAGTTTCTGATATCTGCGGCTAAATATAAAGCTACCCCTGTCTGCTAACTTTGCTTAGCACAAAGTCTTAGCCTGACTCTCTCCAAAAATAAGAAATAAGTATGTGTGTGTGTTTGTGTGTGTAAAGTGTAAAAATGACAAGTTGCAGTCGTTTATATAGCAGACTGTCTCAGCTGTGACTTTTTGGAAATGACTGGTCTTTGCCAAGAAATGGTCTGACAAATAATTGCCCACAAAATTGTGATTTGTCAGTTTGTAGCATGCTAATTAGTAAGCTGTAAAGCTGCTGGTAGGCCGACTTTATTAACTTTGGACGGAGCCAGACTGGCTGTTTCCCCTGTTTTAGTGTTTGTGCTAAGCGAAGTCACCTTGGGGTAGATTTAGCAAACAGATATGAAAGTGCTATCAATCTTCTTGTCTAACTGCAGCTGAGAGTAGACAGTCAAAGCTGCTTGATAGGGAAACTTGAACATAAGTCATGTTAAGCATTTTAAGCACAAGAAAAGCTGTATATTTGTACATTAAGCAAAGAAAACTTCCTGAATACTTCTAACCTGGACTGCAGTGACGCTGGTTTTGCTCTCCTCCTACAGGCTGTGTGTGAATGTGAGAATGAGAAAGATGCACTCAGCAAACTTTACTTTAGGTGAAATACATTTTTGAAATAAGGCTGAGGTGGCTTGTGTAAAATAAACTCTGTTTGCAGGATTCCTCACTTGGTAGTAGGTGCAGAAATCAATAGAGCAGAGGTGTTTCTGGGTGCATTAGATAAGAGCTCTCCTCGGTTCAAAGAGCTAAACGGCTGAGGCGTGCCACTATAAACTCTCCAATGTATCTAAATGATTGTCCTGCTCAGCTTCTCTAGTCATCGTGCGTGTCTGTCATTCCAAGATCACAGGAATGTTTCACGACATATAAATCTGCTGAGACGGGTGGGCTGCTTATGGAAATTTCCATATTCATATTCATCTCAAATTGCTGTTCGGAACAATGCCGACTCAGAACCTGGTGCCTGTTGTCTGATGGTGATTTAAAGTCGGATATTTTCTGGGGTTCCAGTAGCCAGTGAATATCTGGTAAAATAAGCAAAATGGATATACGTGCTGAGACTTCTCTTCATTGTTTACAGTCCTTTAAGTAACTTGGGATGTGAGAATTGAGTCACAACATCTATGACCAGTTTATCTGAGATAGCTGAGTTAATAAAAGCGAACAAATGGCGCAATTTCACCCAGGAAAACGGGGTTTGTGTCCCATATGAAAACAAAAGTAAACGACTTTTTAACTACTTCACTTCTGACATTTAAGTACATTTATTTACTGTTTAAACTGTCTTTTATAACACCTAACCAGGACGTTTTTGCCCTAAATCTAGCTCAGTGATTTTGTAGCCTAAAGTCACAGAAACTGCGGCTGTCGTGTATGTATAATGACGTGTGTCGTTATGGGTGGTAATGACAAATGGTCTATTCTGTCATTTAGGAGCATAAAGACTGTTGGGTTAATGCTACTTAGAAAATTCATATTCATATTCATATGCAGACTTTATTTATAGAGATTAGGAACACTGTGCTCTAAATTAAGTAGCTCAGAAATCTGTTTTTTGATACAAAAACACTAAGAAATCAAGCACATGATATTTGAACTCAGGAAACTTTGTCTTAAGCCTCTTATTTGAGGCCAGCAGTGGGTAGAGTGCAGTGTTCATCATATCTTATGACACATGTTGCTCACTTTCTTCTTTTTTTGCAGTGAATTCTCTCCGTGATTCATCACTCTCAGTAGGTGGAGATTTCCCACCAGTGATTACAGACTCCACAATTTCAGTTTTGAGGTTCAGCCTGTCCACATGTTGTATTCCTGCATAATGTTCTTTCATCACACAGCTTAAACTTAAAAAAATAAATGTCTCTCAGAGATCAGCAGTGTGTCTTTGAACACAGCATCTTTCCTCAAATCATGCTGTGGTAGACTTCAGTCTGCCTGTCATTGGTTTTGAAGCTCTGGCTTATTGTGTCTCCTCCTGGTGATCAGAAACACCAAGTTTTCAGAATGGTTTACGCAACTGGGCTGAGGAATCCCATAGGTTGTTGATTGCACCAGCAAGCTATGATGATGAGCAAAACTACCAATTGTTACATCACCACTGCTTACAGCGCTCGCAGCTGTGAGACATTACCACAACTTTGTATTCTATTTTTAGTTGTTGAAGACAAGCTTCCAAATGGGAGATAAAAGTGGGAAAACACAACATGAGATTATGATTGACACATTAGTCCTGCAGGTTTTCCCAAAGGCAGGCAGGGATTGGATTCATCCTGACACTGGAGTGAATAAGACTGACAGATTTATTATACTTTACTGACAGACTGGAAATTATATATTGGAAGTTACATAGTTATTTTCTCCTGTACTCCAGAAGGGGAATTGTGAATGACACTTGTGACACTGTTTCCATTAAAGTTAAATCGAATTTTGAAGCAAAATTTTTAAAATGTTGCTTCAAAGAAAATGCAAATTAGGGACATTTCCATCAGCCGGTTTAGAGCAAATAAATAAAGCTGAATAACGTACTAAAGACAGAAAAAATAAGAAAAATTGTACACTTGTTCTTTCATGTCAGAGTGGAAACAGTTGATCAATCATACATTATACATCAGAACTTAATTTAAAAGTGTTTTAGTCTCTTTTTAATGAACTATTTTCAAAAAAAGTGTTAAAACTTTTATGTGCATTTTTAAATTGAATTCTGGTCTTCCATCACACTTGTCTCATGCAAATCTTTGTAAGTCAATGCTGGAAATACTAACTATTGCAATGCAGCCAAAATCTAGTACAACTAATCTAAATCCAGTGCATTGTAATCATCAGTATATTCATAATACAGCAGATATATTCCAGTACATCAGCACTAGAACATAGTTTATGCATTTGAACAGAAAGCTGCTGCAGTAGAATTTCAATTGGATGTTTTCACAATAAACTCAAGAACAACAACGTCAAAAATACACCTTTTTTTTGGGAAGAAATGCTCGCTGAACTGTCTCATGGATGTGAGGTGTCTGCCAGCAGGGTGAGGGTCTCAGGATCTGCTCTCTCCTGGGGGAAAAGAAAACAGAATGATGAGCCTGAGACTCACCTGCTTTATTAGGTTTGTTACACTTCTTTGGCTCCTCAGTTGCGAGCTGCTTTTGTTTGACTGTATTTCTTCCTCCAAGCAGAGGCTTCCTCTGTCAGCGTGACCGGATCAAAAGGCTCTACTGCCGATCACTGAGCGGTCACCAGAGTCTGCAGCTGTATGATCCATTAGACTGGAGCACCTGGACTGGAAAATAGATTCCCTGCCTCACTTTTCTCCCTGTGGCGCTGTCCGTGGTGCTGATCCCTGGCCTTCAGACACTGTGCTTCCTAACCTATATACACAGTATACATACTTACTTACTCGTGTATTAACCCTTAAACTCAATATTCAGCACATGTTTTATGATGCACATTCAGTTTTTCAATAATTTAGATTATAATCCATGGCATTAATACAGTATCCTCGAAGCAAACCTTGACTTTTGGTGGGTTTTGCATAAAATGTTCCTCCCATTTTTTTCTCCTCCACACTTCTTGCTGTGCGCTTTTTTCAAAATAGCATTTTTATTCACAGTGGGTGCACAAAAGATCAGATTGTTTTTCTTTCATGAGGAAGTCTGGGTTTCTATCCGTTTCTTTGTGAAGGGAATGAGAGCGGCAGCAGGTGAATGACAGGGTGGCCTAACCAGTCATTTTCATCCTCATCATCAAATGAAAACGTCACAGATTAGATCCCCTCGAGTCTACCTGCAATGAACTCCTTTTCACTCTCTGGGCTCAGCAATCCCAGCTCCAAAGCTTTGCTTCGCAGCAGTAGTTGCTAGGTAACTTGTAATTTTAGTCAGCTAGTTTTGCTACGACTAACTTCATGAGAGGCTGCAAGGCAGTAAACACAGAAACCACTGTTGTTCTTTCCTTACAGTGAACCTGGCTGTAATAATAACGTGTACTTAACAGTTCCCTGAAGAGAGCTGTGTTCTTGCTCACCTCAAGAGAAGTTTGACACAGATCTGCACTCTGCATAAGGGAGGAAGTCAGTGTCCTGCTGTGCTGCAATTCAGCTACACTGTCACTATGATTCTCGAGTCTTTGGCACGTTTTAACCATCCATCTATCCGCTACCTGTGACTGCTTATCCTATTCAGGGTCACACTGGTGCCAATCCCAGCTGACAACCATCACACACAGGCAATTAAGAGTCAACAATGAATGTAAAACAAGTCTTTGTGCTGTGGGAGCCAGCTACAGGAGAGTGTTTATTAATTTTTTAACCCCAAGGCCTCTCATTTTTAACATTGTACTATCAAGGAGCATTTATTATTTAAAATAAAAAATAATTTTTCTGGTTAATTCAACTGTTTGTGTGCAATCACCATTAGAAAAAAGAAAGAAATACTATAATCAAAAAACACCCTTGCATCATTTGTGCATCATCTTATTTCAACCCCTTTTTACGTTTGTAGTTATAATGAAGGACATCAAGAAACAAGCGACATATTGGGGTGTAAAAGCAAAGGAGGAAGTGAGAATATGGAGTATAAAGAACGACATGGTCCACCTAGGAAGGATGGGAGGACCAGGAGACTGTTGTTTGTGTCACATGTGAAGTCAAAGTTGCAGAATTAACCTTCACCTGCATGTACATTATGTCATCTACAAACCTACGTCCAACTTTAGTTATGTGAATGCATTTATTTATTGATTTATTTATCTTTTGCTTTGTCTAACCATGTATTTATTTCTCTTACCTTGAGCAAATTGTTTTTACCTAAACCTAACCAAACTGTGGCCTTTTCACAACATTAATGACGTGTTTAAAACCGCTGTGTTAAGATATGAAGACATGTTTAGTTCCTGCACTGATTCTGGAATCACTCCCGTGAGTTGTAATTTGTTCTCATCAGAACAAAGCACATATTTTGTTTGCATGGTGTGGAGGACTTGATGGAACATTTTGTGTTACAACACTACTTGTTTTAGAGGACACTGTTTATATAAACAGAAGTGGCAACAGATTGGCCTCTCTGTTAAACTGACCCAAACAACAGCTGACGAAAATGTCCTCAGGAAAGACGGTGCAGCCTCTGCCAGCTCACTCATCTTACTGTAGTGTCCTTCTGTACGAGAGTGCAGCTAATGTAGCAGAGGGAGCTTCAAAGGTTTCACTCTTTTTTTCTTTGAAGATTTAGTCACAACCACAATACATGTAACGTGCCACGGCCGATCCCCAGTTTTATCAGAGGGTAGAAGAGTTGGTGTGATAGGAGGCAGCAGGAGAGGCATCAAAGCTCGGAAAAGCAGATAAAGAACCAGGCGGGAAGCCTTGTTCCCTCAAGGGGACACGAGCAGATGTCTCTCCCTGTCTCTCCTTCTCAAACTCACACACATACGTACATACACTGTACATATATATCCGCAGGAAGTGGCACACACTTTCAGAAGACATGAAAAGACTCTCCAGTGTATATTCACAGATAGCCAGCGGTGAAACAGCTGAGAGGTTTCACAGTGCAGTAAATAAAGGATAAGAATGTGCTCTGTTCCTTACCATTTCAAGCCAATTAGTGATAAAAACCCAATTGAGGAGTGCTTTAAGATGCAATTTAACCTGCAGTTTAACCCAGCTTAAAGGCATTCACATTAACATTGTAGAGAGCTGCAGTACAGATACATTTGCTTTTGTCCCTAGAAATGAGGCAGATGATTACCAGCTAAATGCTGCTCCGTCTCTGGGGGCCATTTTGGCAGATTACCAACAATCACGGGAAGTATTATTCTATACTGTGAATCTAGTGGACTGGAAAATATTTACTCTGCATACTCTGTAATATATCCTGTCTATGTCTTTTAATGTTGGACCTTTTCAGTATGTAAGTTATCTTTTCTTCTTTCTTTTGTTCCTTTGCTGTACCAGACTGGTCTCCCCTCAGAAATGTAAACATCGGTTGAATGTACAGGCAGCAAAATACAACCTATATTTATGTATTACACGTCCTCCACTGTGCCCCCAACACCATGATTTAGTGGCAGAGATTGACAGCCTTGCAAAGTCAAAATGTGAATTTTATTATTTTTAATGAAACTTAGTTACATTAACATAATGTAACATAGTTTACTTAAATTTTGTCAATCACGTTTTTGGGTCAAACAAACAGTGGACTTTCACCCATGAGAAAGAAGTCCGCATCCTGCGTGGAAATAAAAGTAAATTATTTCTAACGTAACGTTTTTGAAAATTTTTAGAACATTTTTTGCGTAACTTCTGGTAGTCACATCACCCTCTTAGCTACTTCACTTCCAGCATTTGCGTACATTAATTTATTATTTAAACTGTCTTTTATAGAAGTTTTTTTTCAGTGGTTTATGACATACGACCGATTCTGTCGCTTAGGATGGAGATCTTGTTGGCTGTCCTGCAGAAGACACTGAGTCCTGTTCTTCTACAACAGTGTACACGTTCTATGGAAGTGTTTAGTTGTTGATACATTGGTTGGTACAGAGATGATTTTAAATGCACTCGTTCCAAGAAGTGAAAACTGTTCTTCAACTTTGCTGACTTTAATCCTAAACAATATGCTTTACATCTGTTGAGATTCCTCCAGATAACCAGTAAAGAAACAACCTGTTAAAACTATATGATGGTTAAAAAGTTGCACTGAAATAGTTTATTTAGGCCAATTAAATGAATATGAGCAACTAGCATCACTGGAGCCTGATTAGTCATCAGCTAACTCCAGTAGTTCGGCTGAGGTAAACCTGCTGAGTGGAAGCTATCCAGTCCAAAAGCTTAAAGTGGCCTGATTGGACAGATTTCAGTCATTTCTCAGTGATAAGTCGACCCAAGGAACAGCTGTGCTGCAATCAGTCCAGCTGGAGTCTGTCTGAAAGTGCTGCAAAAAGAGGCCGTTTTCTTCACTTTAAAACTTTAAGTACATAAGCTAATTAGTTTCATGTTTACATGAATAATAATTGGTTTTATAACACACAGGCATGACCTATATCACTGTACGTTGTTCTGTATTAAATACAGCTTTAGGGGGATTGTAATTACATATTTTACACCTGTAACGATAATGCATTTCATCTTTTTGTGAGATATTGAAATTGTGCATAAGGCTGCATTCACATGAGAGTGAAAATACCAGTAATCCTGTTCATTTGAGTGGGGTCAGTGCAGCTGAAAATGAATCCCACGCCTTCTCTTGGCAGCACCAGCCTTTGACATTGACTGGTCAAGTTTTCAATACACTGGTGGTCAGGGGATAAGACCTGAACAAGTCAGGTACCTCTTGAAAGTGAGGACAATTGGCCAGTCTTGGTGCTTAAATGCTCTTCTGGGATTCATGCTTACATGAAAGTGCATGTGGGCGGTGGTGTCCGGCGCCGCGGGGGATGCTGGGAAACAATGCAGCCTGCTGCGGCAGCTCCGACTGAAGCCACAGTCCCTCTGTCTTCTCATGTCTGGCTGCTGTGAAATTATGCTGCGTTCAAGTGCGGCTGGAAATGCAGATATCATAAAAATGCCCAAATGGGATCAAATAAAATGAGATATTCCTTTATTAATTCCCCTGGGGGAAATTCAAGGGTTGCAGCAGCACCAGTACAGATTGAGATAATAAAAATATCATAGAATGATAAAATAAAATAAAGATGAAAGAAAAAAAATACTTGTAGAATATATAGTCTAATTGTGCTACATTGGGGTTTTAATTTAATAACATGACCATGTGAATTGTAACTCAGTCAGCTTTGCACCTCGGACATTTAGCTTGTTATCCAATTAGAAAAACACTCATATACTACAAAGTGTTTTGTACCTTGTTGGTCTGGAAACTGCTGCTAACCTCTCTACTTATATATATTATAGTGGTTTACGCTGCTAAATCTAGTGTTAGGGTGAAACTCTGACCTCATCTACAGATGTAGAAACTTTCCCAGTGACAGTATATTACATGTTTGCTTAACTCTTCCTGCAGTTTAGCTTTTATCCTGGACAGAAACTGTCGGGAGAGATCAGGGTTTGTATTGACTTGTTGAACTTCAGGGAAGTGGTGGAATGTAACTAAGTACATTTACTGAAATGCTGTACTTTATTACAATTTTGAGTATTTACTTTTATGTAGTTTTATACTTCTACTCCACTACATTTAGCTGACAGCTTAAGTTACTTTTCAGATCTAGATTTATCATAAAAACATGATCCGTTTTTCTTTAATTAAACCTCTTAACAGTATATTAAGTAGCTTACATAAATGCATCAATAATAATAATCCAATAATATATTTTAAATATATAAAACAATCTGCAAAATGAGTATTTTTACTTTGATACTTTAAGTACACTTTGATGCTACTTTTACTTCAGTAAGTTTTGAATGCAGGACTTTTACTTGTAGTGGAGTACTTTCAGTGTGGTACTTTCACTTAAGTAAGAGATCTGAATACTTTTTCCATCACTGCTTCAAAGAGAATATTCAGATCACTGAAATCTTCAGTAGCTCATTTATCTGCTGTCTAATGTTCAAGGAAGAACAGCTTGCAGTTCTGGTGCAGGACTGAGTTGTAATAACTCTCTATGTGGATATTTCAGAGATTATTTGAGCTGAGATGCCCTGAAAACCTGTCAAGCATTCTGTGTTTTCTTGGCTGTGCCTTGGACTACAGAACCCTGCAGATCTTGCTTGTCATTCAGGGAAATGACGGCTGCTTCTGAGTGATACTACAGAGGATGCTATTTTGGATTAATCTGCAAAGTTCATCTTCTTAACTTAAATAACATCCCAAAGAGACAGAGAGACAGACACAGACAGAAACTCTGAAACTCGCGACTCAAACAAGATATTTGAGTGTCTGTTGCGACACCCTTTGCGACTTCACCTCGTTATTGAATTAACAGAAAACAACTTTTTGTAATGTCTCCTTTTTCCAAGAACATTAGTCTGACTTTCAGAGCACCAAAAAGACGACACAAGCTTTCACTTTCTGGTATTTTTGTCTTCATTGCTCCTTCAGCTCCGAGTTCAAAGTGAACTCAAATCCAAGGTGCACATTATGTACTTCTCAAATTCTGCCGTTCATTAGCTAAACCTCCCCATCCCTCAGCGAGCCCCTGAGGCTTTAAGCAGAGCTACTTAATGTAGAGAACCATTAGACTTTGTCACACCCCTGTCTCTCACTCGAACAGACTGCACAGTGACGTCCTGATGCCGCTCCCCGTGGAACACATTAACAAGGAGGTTAAATGAGAGGAGAGCGAACAAGACGTCAGGCGTGATGCATTGGAAACACACAGTGTCGTGGAAATTTGCCTGAGGCCGCGTGTACTCGCTCCCTGTCTCTCACCTTGCCTTCTCAGCTAATTAAATATATATAAATCCACAGAGAGGTATGTGGTGGAATCTACTGCCATGTGAATCTTTTTGGGATCAGATGCACTTCCTGTTTTTTTACCTGAGATGAAAACCACTTGTGTGAAGACCTCCTTCAATCTTTAATGAGCTGCTGGGTCTTTAAAGGAGGGAAAAAAGTATTGTGCACCCCTGAGGCCTGCAGCTTAGTTAGTCAATATCTCTCCTCCAAAGTTGTCACTCATCTTAATGAACTGTCATCCAACCTCAGGCTGTGGTAATCAGCAGGTGAGGGAGAAGCAGAAGCTCACGTTATGATTCAACAATGTAGATAACATTTTAAACATTTGTCCCTGCCTGTCCTTCCCCATCACTGTCTCTCGGACTTTCCTTTCATTTAGCCACGAGCCTGACACTGATGTCCCAGGCTTGACTCTGGTGACACGTCATTACCTTACAAAACAACTTGAAACATGAGAGAAAAAGTTTTTGTATTCGGTGTTAATTTAAAAGGCTACACAGTGGTGTAGTGCCTGAAAAAAGCTTGGTGGAAAATTCGATAAAACTTGCACCTTAAAAGTTTTTACTCTCACTTGAGGTGGTTTTTGTCTCATTCGAAAAATAGTTAAACAGGAGATGGAAACACTTTTTCTGAATAATTTCTGACAAAGTGAACATTTTACTCAGATGACTGATCAGCTGTTTTGTCTGACATGAAAGAACTGTTATAAGTCGCCCAGTTGTATCCAGTTCCTGAAGAATTCTCTCATGAGTGGCCAAAGTTGTCCGATCAGCTACTTTTCAGCTCTTTTTTGTTATTTTTTCTCTCTTATGCAATCTCTACTTCTTCTACTGTTTGCTTTCGTACACAATCTCTTCTTCTACTTTTGTTTACTGACAGATTAACCTGCAGCAACACATCACGCTGCCATCTGCTGACCAAAGGACGTTACTGCAGCTTTGTTTATTTGCTCTAAAACAGTTGATGGAAACATCCCTTATTTTCACTTTTTGCTTCAAAATTCGATTTGACCTTGATGGAAACACGGCCAGTGACTCTTAATTCCCCATAGGAGTCAATGAGAGCATAAATGCTTGTCTGTCTCTGTGTGTTAGCACTGTGGTAGTCTGGAGACCTATGAAGGATAATGAAGCATGCAAACCAAATATTTGATTTGCATCGGTTAATAAACCATGAAATTTTGCATGTAAAAGCTCAAGGTGAAGTTCAGTTGTAGTGAATGAACTATAATTTTATATATTATCCTGAAGATGGAAGTAACTTTCAGTACTGTAAGCTCCGCCTGCAGAAAGAGCTCAGCTTGTCAGTGTTGAAGTGTATCCTGATTATTGATCACTGATTCTCTGAAAATAGTTGTCCTTAACATACACATGGATGCTTTTGCCGTAAGCACGTTGTGTGTGTTTACCTTGGCTTCTCTAACGGACGTGAACCCCCTCACCCCGGCCGTGTCAGTGCTTTGTTCTACCCACCGAGCTGCACAGGAACCACAGCCGTGCTCCATGAAGCAGAGCCCAGAGGGTATCTTGTGTAGTTGCTCAGTTGGATTAGAGTTATGAGTCTAATAAAGTAGCTTGAGCATTACATTTTCTGTCTGCTTGCTCTCGGATTCAAGAGGATTTCATCTGTAAGCTGCAACTCATCTCTGCATCTTTGTAATTTATCCACAGGACTTCAAAGTATTCATTTCCTTTAAGACTTCTTGTGTTTGTGAAGCAAAATGTGTATTATGAGCAATATAGATGTTTGGAGAATTAAAAAAAAGGCTGTAATCATTTTGTCACTGGTTATTTTGTTACTGAGGATTAATTTGAGATGCTCACAGCTCAGCACTGTGTGTCAAGTTGTTCTGGTCATAAAACAAACAACTTAAATAGTCTGTTTAAGGTGTATACTGTATGTACGCGTACGGGTCACAGTTGTAAAAAAAGCTGCAGTTTCTGTGAATTAAGCAACAAAATCACTGACCTAGCTTTAGGGCAACAAACATGCTGGTCAGGTGTTATAAAAGACAGTTTAAACAGTAAATAAATGTTCATAAATGCTGCAAAGAAAGTAGTTACGAGGGTGATGTGACTACCCACTACGTGATTCACAAAACGTTAAAAATCCTTGACTTTAAATAGTTAAGAGGGTGATGTCACTACTGCAACTTACATTAAAGAAAATTTGTTTTCACATGGGACATGTCCATCATTTAAACTTATTACTACTATGTCAGCAAAATGGCGGCGGAGGAGAGTCTAAAATGTAAATATGAGTCGTATTTACTGCCTGTAATAACAATCTGTATTGTTGTTTTTAAAGGGAGATCAGCGTCGGACTTCAGCCTGAGTTGAAACAAAAGATTGTGACTTTGACTGTGAGTTTCATGGAGTTTATGTTGGACTTTCTGAGCCTCACACTCAGCAGAAAAACTTCAAATATTTAAGGTTGAGAACTGCAGTCATGACACCGGATGTTGTGCGATTGCAGCTTGTGGTTTGGGAGAATCATTTGACTAATCTGTAGCATGTTTCCTGTAGTGTCCTGAGATTGATGACTGCTGTGTCTTCAACATTCAGAGCGGGTTTATGCTCGGATGAATGCGGAATTCATATGTAAATGATTTGACATATTTCTGTGCAGCTCGTCAGTGGCAAGTCTCGGATTATAATTGTATGTTTGATGCCTCTGTGTTTGCCTGAAGGAAACACCGCTGCTCTCCCGTTCCAGGCTCATTTCATTTGTCACAGCTCAGTTTAATTCCGTCCTCGGGCCTCTTCAGATGGCATGTTTCTGTCAGCGCACGAAGCCTCTGGAAGATTCACTGTGGAGCTTCTGTTTCCACAATTACTGTATTAGTGCAGATAACAAGGGGAGGATAACAGTTAATGGCCACAGTGTGAAGTTTATTCAGTTTCTTTTGAGTGGGAGGGATTCACAGGGAGAAATGAACCAGAACATAACATGTTATGTTATTATATGCATCATGACTAATAATGAGGAGAGAAAAAGTATCATTCTCACATTTTAGAAGCTAAAACCAGGGTAGTGGTTTGGCTTTTTTGCTTAAAAAATACCTAAATGAAAGAATCAGTTATTAAACAAGTGTCTAATTATGTTTCTGTCAATCAACTAATCAACTAATTGTTGCAGTCGGCATGTAAATACTGAATTTAAAGCCCCAATTTCCCTTATTAGGCTTTTTATTGCTCTCTGTTTTGCTTTTTGCTTTTGTTTGTTTTATTATTTCAACATATTTTCTTTTAAAATAGAGTTAAATGAATACATTTGAAGCACTTTCCTAACACTGACTAACTTTACTTCATATTTCAGCTGTAACTCTGTTAGTCTACAAATCAGTTTTTGGTTGGAGGAAAGAATAACTTTGTTCCAGTTTCTGTGTAAAAATCCCACAAAGAATTCCATCTTCTGAAATGTAAAAAACAGCTTCAATCAGTCGTTAGTTTAGCTTTGATGTCAGCAGTCACTTTGTCAGCCTAAATGGCCCATTTTCTAAACAGTGGCGACATCATTTCGTAATGAATCTCTTCAAATATTGAGGGAAAATTTCTGATACATAAGTGTCTGAGAAATCACGTTAAGCTGCAGCTAACTGGAATTAGATTTGTGGGCGAGGCAGCGACTGAGTCATTCATAATAAATGGGCTCACTTTTGATCTCATGAAGATTTCATTTTGTACACTTTCTGCATCTCTGCCCACTGCAGCGGCTCCGCATCATCCAGAAGCCATGCAGGAGCTCACATCATTAGGATGGTTTGTACTTTGTCTTTGCTTTGTGGAAGACTTCATCCCTAATTATTCATAATATAACATCACATGCATTAGTTCTCTTCCATATATTCCTTTTATATTTTCTGTTTCCTGAGACAACACACTCATTCTGACACAGTCCCCTGCACTGTGATGTTTTCAGTCTAAACCCCCTGATAATATATTCATTCATTTTCTTTTTTGTAGACAAAGACTATTCAATTGTAACTGATATATCAGCGCAACTGATATACTAAAGATGTTTGGGTATTTTTGGGGCTCTTAACTGTTTAGGACACTATTTTTCAAAGGGGGGTGGAAACTTCGATGTATGTTTTTAATACATTCTTTAAAAAATGAAGGCACTGAATGTAATGAATAAATAGGCCTAATAAAAGAGAAATAATATGTTTAATTTTAATATAACTGTTGAATATTAGACAGAAATAACAAGGAATGTTAATAACAGAAGAAAATTTAATATATTAAGAATCTATATGTTTGATTTTTGATATTTGTCATTATAATGTCTATGGATAATGCTATATCATGTCCATGGCAAAGTCTGGGAACTGATGGCTTAGCAGCAGTTATATTAATGCTGTGTAGCCCAACAGATACATTTTAAGTATAAATCATATGAGCATCCAAGAAGAGCACGGTCCTTTACTTTCTCAGTATTATGGGCTGCAGGTTAAACCTGGGTCAGCCAGTTCATACGTAGCCTGAGAGGCGAAACCCGGGGCTACAAAGTCCATAAATATCTCACGCTGCTCTTCATCTTGTTGTGAGTAAATCCACCGAACTGTAGAAGTGAAGGGGATGAAAACAGGCTCCTGTCCTCCCCGTCCCCTGTGGAAATTATGTCCCTTAATTGTTCGACATTCATGGTTCCCACATGATGTGTCCTAATGACTTTCATGAACATGTGATTTCCTTGTTGAAATTGAAATTTCTCAAAAAAATATTGAATGGATTGCCACAAATTCTGGTGCAGACATTCATGTCCCCCTCCGGGCCGAGCATTTTTCCATGCTGACATTAGCATTTAGCTCAGAGCTCTCTGGTGAAGTACGGGCTCACTGAGCAGACAGCTGCTGTGGATCGGGTTTGAGATTTTATGTTTTAAATTTGGATTTATTTAACTATTATTAAGTTGTAAAAGATACAACATAAGTTTTATATTGCTCTAAGATAATTAAATCCAATAATAGTCATTTACACACGTTCCATCCGATGCTGAGTGCTGATTTGCAGATTCGGGGTTTTGATTAATTAACTTCATTCAGCTTCTCTTCTCCACTGGGACTTCCTCAAATCTATGAACTTATATTTGGTTTCATGTGGAGCTCATTTGATTCAGACCACTACTGGAATCACAGAGCAGCGCTACAGTCGCTCCGCTCTGAACTCTTTTACTCAAATGTAATCATGTGGTCTCTCGTGGAAAGCAAGACTAATGAAAATGTATTACAAACCTTGACATATAAGATCTCAATAGAAGCTGAAGGATGAGTGTGTTTTTGCTCCAGAGGTTAAAATATCTGGAACCCCTGAAGGAGAAAAGCTTTTTTATATCTTATTAACAAGAACCAGATTCCTGCTTTCATTTTTTTACTAACTTATCAATATTAAATTACTTAATAAGTTCCTAAAATGCTGCAAATTTTATTTAGATTTTTGCAAAAGTTCATGTGGACAAAGGGGCTTTTCATCCTGAGCTCAGTGAGTTCAACCTGGAGAGTTAATGCACAAATCCATTTATTTATTCATGCTGTTTTACATAGTTTTATGTCATCCTCCGGCAGACTTTGATAATGAAGAAGTTCCTGTTTTTTTGCTTGCAGTCGTGACACTTTACTGTATATTTAGTTATTTGGAGGCAGGTTGCAGGATTCAGGTGTAAACAGCCGTGCAGAGGCTCAGCAGCCTTAAGTGTTTTCAGGTGATGCACTCTGTCACCCACATGAAGCTTGGAAAGGCTCCAGTGGCTCGGGGTGAAGTTTGTTCACACTGACAGAGAACAAACACACTGGCCTTGAGCTCTTCTCTCAGTGATCACACACCTTCCTCACCTTCTTTCACTCACTCATACCGGTGAACCTGACACCGAGGGAAGCTGCTCCAGCTCGGCGCTGCTGACGCCTTCAGAACTTGTGATATTAACTTCAGCAGGAAGATGCAGAGGTGCAGGGTTTAATTTGCCCACCGTCCACCTCAGGGTCCTGACTCGGCCTTTTAGCTCTGCTGCTGTGTTCATTGGAAGCAGTTTTTGTTCTTTTACCCATCTGTCAGATGTGATTTCTCAAGCTCCTTGATCATATTTGGACCACATTTTTGGCAAAATGAATTTCACTTTTAAAGATGATGCCGACTGGCAGCGAGGGGCTCCGGTTACAGAACCAGTTTAGAGATGATGCAGCTTTGCTCATTTCAGTTGCTGTGAGTGTCTGTGGCTCTGAGTGTGATGGCAACTTATGACACATACTTTTTTGATAGGTGTAACCATTTCGGAAGCTACTAAGTGCAGTTCATCGTCTTGCTTTACATCCGTCATCATCCTTGTTTTTTGAAAGTAGAGACCATATTTAACTGTTAACGCTAAAACAAAATGTGCGTTACTTACCAAAAAAAATGAACAGCCGACTCAACTGAACATTGATAAAATGATCAAAATGTTTTTTCACGAGACTTTTTTTCTGGGGTAATAAATCAAATGAGAAGTCAACTCATTTTGTATTGAGATAGATAGGACCTGACTTCTTTTGCAGCCGTTGTTGGCGCCCCCTGCTGGATTTTTTAAAGAATGCAGGCTGAGGGCACCTCTGGGTCTACTTCACTGCTCAGACTGCAACTTTGTTTGTAATGTATCTTTACTTAAATAACTGTTGTTTCCATCAGCATTTTCAAATTGAATTGCCATGCATGATGAGTTGTCATTTTGTAATTCAAGCAGAAAGGTGCTCTTGTTGAGATTTAATTTCCAAGAGCACCTGTAACACAAACAACTAATGACTGATAAAGCCCGAGCTGTCACAACACGATGAACAAACATAACGTGTTGCTGTGACCTCTGAGGGAGCATGTGTGGAAGCTGAGTGCTTCCTTTTTATTGCCTGATTAGAGCTGGAAGATAAGGAGGATATTATTAGGGCATTACAGAGTCATTTTATTTTCTCAGCTTTCAGCGTGCAATGGAAGATAGGGGGTGTGTTTTCTGCTATTCCTTTAAGATCTGACTGTGCTTTTGTGTTTTAAAATGGATGTTGTAGCCCACACAGTGTCAGCAGAGCTTAGCTTTCCTAAACTGCGAGGACATAACACGTTAAGTCTCCTACTGAGGCTTTTTACTGCTGCTGCTTCCGCTCAGTAAGACCCCAACATCAGGAGCATTCTGCTGTGGCTTAGTGCATTATACATAGTGTCAAAACCACACACACACACACATGCTCACATGCATATATACACACACACACACACCATCATGCACTGAGCAATTCACAGGATCTATTATTTATAGTGTCAGCGCAGTGTGAAACTCACAGCGTATATTATTCATAGTATCATGACATATGACACATACACACTCATAATCACTCACACACACAAAATGTTATTCATAAAACTATGATACACACACACACACACACACACACAGAGGATCTGGTTGTAAGACACCCCGATCAGAGCAGATCTTGTTGAATGGTGAATGTGTGTGTGCTGGGACGACTGGGGTTGAACGTTTAATTCATCTCGGTTTGCACTTAAGAGAGCTGTCTGCTGCTGCAGCTGCTGCAGCACTGATGTCACATTCTCATGTGCAAGATGCATCATATTCTCATCTACAATTATGCTAACAGGAGTTACATAAATGTTCACCACAGAGTGCTTCACAGAGCAACAAAAGAAAGTGAGAAGCAGGAATGAAGCAGTTGTATAATTTCATAAGTTAGCGTTTGAATCATTTTAATGAATATCATTATTCTTGGAAAATGTTTAATGAAATATCAGAATGGGATATTTTGTTTCATGGTCTCTGGATGTTTAAAAAAAAAACATCCTCATCAAAAATATAGCAGTTACATATGTGAAAAAACAGTTTCTGTAACGCAACTTCAGATTTGGTGTCTTTCATAATTACTATGACCACAAGAGGGCGCCACTATTAGCAAACATATTTACAAGATCTCCCTAAATGACAGAACAGGTCGTTTGTCAGTACCACCAATAATGACACATATGAGTGTAAAAATAGCAAACACATCATTCTACACGTTTCATTCTACGGTTAGCGGTTATATAAAAAAATGGCTGCAGTTTTGTAGAACTTTGGCTACGAAACCACTGACCGAAGCTTCCTGGTTAGGTGTGACAGTTTAAACAGTAAATAAATGTACGTAAATCCTGGAAGTGAAGTAGTTAAGAGAGTGATGTGACATAGTTACGTTAAAAAATGATGCTCTTTAAACTCTGCATTGCCTTCTTTCATAATAATTACTCCACTAGAGGGCGGCGGAGGACAGTTGAAAATGTAAATATCGGTCGTATTTTGCAGCCTGTACAAAGGAGCTATAGGTTGGTTTTTGAGGGGAGACCAGTCTGAACATATTCATGTACGGTATTGGTTGTAATAAGATGCACCACAGGCATATATTCTGTGGGAGGACAGTCCTCTCCTCGCTGCAGAGACTCACACTGTATTTCACTAACAAAAGAGAAAAAGGACGATCAATCTCAGAAAAAGCGAAACAGAGTTCTATCATCGTCTGCAGCAGCAGGCTGAGCTCACTTGCTCCTTTTATAAAATGCCAATAAAACCATTCAGGGTTTTTTTTTTTTTTTACTTATCTTTGGATACCAGGCAGAAATAACCTGCAGACCACATTATATTTTGTTATTTAAAGACAATGAGGTAAAAATATTCAAAAGGATACAGCTTCGCACCTAAAGGCAACTTCACTCATTTTATATTCTTGAAAGAGTGGAAGCTGCTCTGGGTTTCTGTATTACACAACCTATGAATAATAATAAAGAAGGTAAAAAAAAAAAAAGAAGATGTGCAATGCAGTCAAATTACAGTCCTGACCTTTCCTTTTCATAGACATTTCTGTCCTGTGTTCATTATGCAGCATGAAGTGTCATGTCATTAGGACAGGACACACATTATTAATTTCTATTGTTAGCTATTTCATGTAATGTGAAGCCAGTGGATTCATAAGTCAGAGGTCAGTCCATGTTTTATTTGCACACAATGGTGATTTGTTTTCCAAAGGTCAGGAGCAGTTCATTTGACACAGTAATTATGTGGCCTGAGTTGAGCAGGAAACAGATAGTGAAACAATGAGCCAACTTAATATTATGTCTGCATATGTTTGCATAATCACCCGTTATAATTTGTATACACATGTTTATTTGTTTGCTTGAGGTGGGAGGGAGTTTGTTTTACAGCACTGTAAACTGAGCAGAGGAAGAGCAGAGAGAGACAGCACAGCAAGGAGCTCAAATTTATTCCTGCATAATTACACATTTAATCTGTTTGTTTTCCTAAGGTCAAAAATAGCTTTCTTTGAAGGCACACTGTTTTTGTTTCAGCCATTTTTAACAGCCAGTCCTCAGCACCTGTAGCTCAACAGGTGGATACAGAACAGCAGCTGCTAGTTCATGTCTATAAAAGTCATTTCAAACGGCTGAAATATTTTGTGGGGAATCTATGAGCTCCAAACTGCACCTGATGGTTTTCATTCAGTGAATCAAGCCAGCATCTACAAAGTGTTGAGTGTGACCTTTGGGATTCAATTATTTTCACCAGATAGTTTTTTGAGTTTGATGTCAATCTATTTGTTTGTCAGTTTTCTTCTTTGGCTCAGACTCATACGTCTTTTAACATTTTTGATGGATTACTGGGACATTTTGCATAGAAGTACGTGATTCTTAGAGTATGAACTCTACTGACTTTGGTGATCTCTGACTTTTTCATCTTGATCTTTGGTTTTACTGAAATGTTTCAACAACCATGTGATGGATGGATCGACATTTTTCTACAGATATTTCTGGTTTTCAGATGATAAATCTTAATCATTGTGGTGATTCTCTGACTTTTCCTCTTGTACTCCAAACAAGTCAAACTGTTGACATATCCAGTGGCATATTTTTACATCTATAAGATTGATTGATATCAAATTTCTGAGGGATAATGTTTCACCTTTGTGTACTAAATGCAACATAAAGGATAACCCTGTATAGATTAATAGAAGTGATGGTGAGTTTTTATTGCTGCTTTATTGAGATCATCAAGTGATGCACAGATTTGTAGGTATTTTAATGAAAAATCCGTTGATATTGGCTTATCAAAGTCAGGTCGGTATCAGTGTGTATGCTGTCCAGTATGTGCCATTAGTAAAACTTTTTTACACAGAATATAATACAGAAAAATGTTGCTTCGGTGTGATTTTGGTGTTGGCTAATCTTAAAATAATCAGTATTTGGCTGAAACTGAACAGTAAGTTATTTTATTTTAGTCTTTTTTTACTAAGTAGCTCTCTGGTTACATTAGCAGTGTGGGGACAATTGATGCGCAATCCACTTAAAAAGATCTATTTTTATTCCAGTTAAAAAAGAAAAATGACTATATCAGCCACCAGATCAATTGTGGATGAATTTTCTCCCTCTTAAATCGGACTCAAAAATCTCACATTAGTCAGATTCAATTCAGCTCAATTCAGCATGTGTCTTTGTATCTCATCTCTCATTTTCCCTCCTCTCTTCTCTCCTTACTTTGCTGCTTACTTTGCTGCTTACTTTCCCCTCCTTCTCAGCCCATTCCTTCCCTTCCCTTGTATACTCTCCTTCCTTTTCCTCTTCTCCTGAAGTGTCCTCTATCCACCTCTGTTATTACATCCCCCTTTTATATCCCTCCTTCCTCTTCGACACCGACCTTCAATCCTCATTTCCCTTCTTCTAAATCCTCGACTCTCCTTTTTCAGGTTCTCATTTCCCCTCTAACAGCCCCTGCTGCTCTCTCTGCTCTCTTCTTCCTCTGCCTGTGCCATCAGTGCCCTCTGCTGATTGATGGCAGCTTCACATCACTATGGAGAGGCTGAGCAGATGTTATTTTGCAGTGTTTCAGGTGTCCGGCAGTGTTGGACGATAGCTTTACCGAAAAGCTGCCATTTAAAATATATATATATATTTTTTTCTCCTTTCCCCAACAGCCATCCAATTACACACCTTTTCCCTGTTGTTTGCCACTGTGGATAGAGTGCTAAATGAACATATCTGCCATCTGGGAAATGCTTTTTACCTCAAATGTCTTGAGAGCAGGAGAAGAAACACTTCCCTAATTCACTTAATTTTATTTTCACCTTACAATCGTATAATTCATGCAAACATTACAGGAAAGTCCCCAATGCTTGAGCATTATTTTAGATCCCTCTCCTGAAGTGAAATGAATTAGCATCAATATATTTGTTGATGTAAGCCCAGTTTTATATTTATTAAATATTAATTCAAGAGACACTTTCATCCACGGCATCACTACTGTTAGTGACAGTTGACATATTGGCTCTTACAGCATCAACAAGGACGTCAATACATCATCAAATACATTAGCGTTCACCATCAATCACACTGAGGGAATGCTTTGTTTGTTGGCTGATTAGATCCACTAATGCATGAGGCTCCAACTCTGAGGATGCTTTAAATGAAATGGGTGTATTAAGCAGAGACAAAATCCCTGTGCCTGATTGTTTTATTATCTGTAAGATCCATTTACATATAAAGGAGCACAACAAGGACACAAAAACAAACAAAAACTACTGTCCTATGTTATGCTGAGGCTGTGAAGTTGTAATCATGCATCACTTACAAAGAGCAGAGTCAGGCGGCTAAGCTGAGCTAACGACTTCTCTTCTCTTATAGGTGCCTGTTGTGGTGAATTTGTCACAGATTCAACATATGAAAATGTTCAAAATAAACATACGATGAAAGGGTCAGAGTTCTGAGATGAAAACATGACGGGCTGTCCAGACGTACACAGAGCTGTGGAAACACATCGTTCTGCTTCTGTCCTGATGACAGCTCACTGAGCAACCTGTCAATCAAAGGTAGCCACGCCCTAAATCCTCCCCTGTTTTATAATCTATTTTCTTCTAAATGGGACCATTATTTACACAGCTAACATCAAATTGTATTGAATAAGACTTTAAACTAGTGATTGAGATCATAATGTTGCCACAAGATTTTTTTCTGAGGTAATAAATCAAGTTAGAAGTCGTCTCATTGTGTATTGAGATAGATAGGACCGGAGTTCTTTTGCAACCACTGTTGGCGCCCCCTGTTGGATTTTTGGAAGAATGCAGGATTATAAACTTGCGGGTTTGCTGCTCAGACCGAGAGGTTGCTGTCTGGACCATGAATCTGAAATATCAGCAGCCAACTGTGCTGTGTATTATAAATTCAAGTCTCTGTCCATGGTGCTGAAATAGCAGACAAATGGCCTACTGGCCCATAACTATGTTGCAGGTTATGTCGTATGCCTCCTTAAAAATATACAGTAACTACATATCAGGGCTAAAGTCAATACAACATGTGGGAACCTCAAGAACTGTGTCTGCTCGGCCTGTGTTATCAGATGCCAGAGTTTTGATGTGAAAACACTGTTAATCAAGTTGAACAAAGGCTGGTTTCTTCTTGTTAGCACACGTCTATCAAAGCCTTTTCTACTGCAAACCTTCTGCTCACTGAGATTATCTCTCTGTCACAGCCAATAAATGAGCAAACACAGTGAATGCTAAGCAGTGGCCTTTTTAAGTAATGCAAACATGTGAAATGCAAATAACTCACATGGTCGCGGCTGTACAAAAAGGCTGCAGTTTCTTCCTGGTTAGCTATAAAAGACAGTTTAAACAGTGAATAAATAAACGTAATGAAGGGAGTGATGTAGTGACGTGACTACCGGACGCTACGCAGAAAACAGAAGTTACGTTCAATTCACGTATCTAACGTTAAAATCATTTACTTACGTCTTCAAACGGGACATAAACCCAGTTCTCCTGGGTGAAAGTCTGCCGTTTGCAGTGCTGTAATTGCCTTTTCGACTTCACTATGCTGTTGATCACGACTAGTACGTCATCAGGTTGGCTGCGGGGCATAGTGGAGTACGGTGTAAAACGTAAAAATGGGTCGTATTTTGCTGCCTGCAAACACGACCTATATTAACGTTTTAAGGGGAGACCAGAACGGAAAGGGAGCCAGTAGACAAGGAAGTGAGGAAAGCTCTTGTGTTGGTTCTGATCAGATGATCAAACTATCCTCAGAAGCCTCAGAGACGAGGGGATCCACTGCAAGCTGCGTGTGTGTGTGTGTGTTTGCGTGTGTGTATGATGAATGTTTGATTGTGTCAGGGGAGATTTCTGACATATCTGGAGCAGAGACAGCCGACATTTTGCTCATTAGAGGGAAAAGAAGGTGAGAGATGGATGAGGCATGAGAGAGCGAGGGGGAGGACAGACGGATGGATGGACGGACGGATAGTTATGACAAGAAATAATTACTAAAAAATAATGAAAGTGCAAGATTTGAGAGAGAGGATGATGAGCTCTGCATACCTGAAGGTAGACAGGAAGCAGAGAGATGATCATTAAGATGGAGAGAAGAGCAGGCAGAGAGGGATAATTAAGGAGATGTAGATTTAGATCCTGCTTATATATGAGAGTGTTTGAGAGAAGTTGAGGCGAGAAACAAGTGGTGGCAATTAGGGCTCTGTCAGTCCTCGAATCAAGCACTAACACAATCATTCTGCAAGTGGGAAAATGCTCTGTCTAATAATATTCACAATAATTCTATAATTACAGTGATTGCAATTTAGTATAATTATGATAATTCTGCAGTTATGAGACTGCAGCTTTGATTCGGGGAAGCCGAGGCAGCAGAGAGCAGTCGTGAATTCAGAGAGACTCACAAAGACTTTTGTGTGCTCCTTCCTTAAAGATGCATGATGTATTTTTGGGGAAGCAGATATGACTCACAAGATGTTCATTTGCAAATGCTCTGAAAAAGAAGCTCTTGAATGGAGCTGAGCCAACAATAAGCCTGCGTCTTTGTATCAGCGGAGGAGGATCACTGAGGGCACGCTGCGACTTCAGAACTTCAAACACACTCCAGCAGATCCAATTTCTCTGTGTGGACACTTTACTTATTCAGCACTAAGACGCTATGAAAGACTTGTTTGATATTTCAGGAGTTCTAATTTGCTTCCCAAAGCGGCTTTACATTTTTACCAAGACGACAGTCTCCTCTGCACTGCGAGTTGACTGTGAACGTGACCTTATCCAGCCGGGCATCCTGCATTATTCCTAAAGTGGCTATAAATCTTTACACAAGCAGGCAATTCCACATAACTTGCTCTCTCTGTCCTTATTTGTCCTTGTTTAACATCACAAGATGATGAACTTTGCTCTCTATTTAACTGAACTCAGAATGTGTTTCTTAAGTCGATGTATTACTCTTTAACCAGACGAAAACATGGAATTATTCTTAATGAACCCGGCACAGATTGATTAATAATTGACTCATATTAAATCTTCAAGCATCAGGATTTATTTTCCTGTTAAAGAGGTTACATAAGAATAAACTCTGACTGACCCAAACTGACCTTAATGTTACTACAAGCAGTGCTGATTTTAAGGTGCATGTTCTTCACTTATATTTTATGTAACTTTATAATTCTACTCTTCCACCTTTTGAGGCAAATATTGTACGTTTTACTCCAATAGATTTAGCCGACAGCTTTAGTTTATTTTCAGATCGAGATTTAACATGAAAAACATGATCTACGTAAAGTGATAACAGGTTTTTTTTGTATTAAACCTTATAACTGTGTATTTAGTAGTTAAAAAGGGGCTCAGTCTTTACTTTAAGTACATTTTGATGTTGATACTTTTGTACTTTTGCTTCAGTAAGTTTTGAATACAGGACTTTTACTTGTAGTGGAGTAATTCTGCCGTGTGGTATCAGTACTTTTACTTGTGTTAGGGATCTGAATACTTTTTCCAGCGCTGACAACAAGGACATTTTATTTTGTTTTGATGCAATGATGCAAAAAATAAAAATACAAATGTATATGTTGGGTTTTAAAATAGAGAACAAAGTATTTAACCTTTTTTTTTGTTAACAGTGAAGCCAATTCCAACACAGTGGTTAAAAGGAAGAACTACTCGTTCTCTTTGCAGACGTTTGTAAAGGTTGAGTCCACTATAGAGGTTAGAAACAATTCCCCTGTTGATATTTAATGATAGTGAACCTGAACCAGGTAAATGACATAAACTGACATAAACATATAGCCGAGTTTGTTCTGCAGTGACTCTGAGTAACCCAGACCCTCTGTCACTGCCTCCGCCGTTAACCTCCGCCACCCAACCAGCGACGAGCTCATCGAGTCGTGACGGGGAGACGAAGGCGAGCCCGACCCCGAGGACACAAACTGTTTTAACTTCACTTCATTACAGACTCACAGAGGTGAATGCTCTCACACCACATTAGCTTAATAAAAGGATGCTTCCGTGTCTGAGGTCAGCCGTGCGTGCTCGCTCTCCTCCCGTCACGGCTGATTATGGATGAGGCTGTTCACACTGGAAAAGCCTTGTTTGTTTCAGGCCGCAGGCTTCGGCGGGATGATTCATTCTGTGTTGCTCGAACGGCGGCGTCAGTTAAATGGCTGAAATGTAAAGTTCAACGAGTCATAAAGGGAAGGAGTCTGAGGAGGTGATCGGGTTAATAAAGACTCTGATATCAGACAGAGAAAATATGCACCTAACGTCTGTCTTCATATTTTTAAAAGTCCTTAAGATTTCCACTGTATTTCCTGCTGATTTTATCTCCATTTGCAGAATATTTCAACAGTGATTTTGCAGTACTTGACGTTATATTATCCTCCAGTTTTTTAGAAGTCATTTCACCCTGTAAGCTGTGTTTAGGTGCATTTATTTCCCAGAAAAACACTTGAAAGGGCAACACTGGCACAATCAGAAAACTAAAAATCAGCTAACAGTATTTTTGACATTTAGGCGTACATTTTTTAGGCTTTATATGAATTCTTGTTTTGGATGAAATGTCTCAAGGTGTGAAAATAAATCCACCAGTAAAATCTGAAATGCCAGAAGTGGCAGAGAGTACTATTTACACACAGATGTCTTAAGTTTATTGTGGGATATTTTTGTGTTTCAACTCATTACGTCCGCTGGTCAACTGTAAGGAATTAATTCCAGAATGTGTAAAGTAAAAATTACATTAGTTAGCATATTAGCTGAGGAGTAATTCACTTTAAATATGTATTATATTATGAGCAAGTTAAGTGTGTGTTAAGTTAAATGTTTTGAGCCAGTGAGTGACTGAAACGCTGCAGAAACAGCAGAAACAGACTCCTTCATGTTAACCATTTGCTCAAAGGCACTTCAGTCGTGCTTAACTGTGAATCATTTTCAGCCGTGATTTTCCTCAGTCAAGAGTTTTTCCAGCATCTTTTCCAGCTCCATTAGCAGTTTGCGCAGTACAACAGAGACACCCAGCGATAAAAGCAAACGCACTGATGAAACAACTGGAAAAAAAACAAACAAAGACAACAACAAAACCTCCAGCAGCATTTGTTTCCTCCCTGTTATCTCTCATGTTGTGCTTCATTATCGGTCCCCGTGTGGCCCGGCTGAGTCCTGCCCTCTGTTGTGCTCCCACTGATCAAACACTGTAAATCCCTTCTTCCTATATAAATAACTCCAGTACTGATGAGTACAACAGGTAAGACAGAGCAGATCAGAATCAAGTAAGAAACCTTCTGTTTGACTGCATATTTAGTGGTTATAACAAAAAGAAACACCTTCCTGTTAGAATAAGATGCTGTCAGATGTCTCATTTTGTCTGTGGAAGGAAAGTGTGGAGAATATTTTGAGCCAAATTAATCAGAAATAAAAACAGGATAGTGTGCTCTGTTGCTGGTGAAGCTATCAAGGTTCAGTATAACAAATAAAAATAATTGGACCGATTTTATTTTAAAGCATCATAGTTGCATGTTACAGTAATTCACCCACTCTTTTGTGACATGTATTACATTGAAAACTACATTAAGAAAACATATTTGATGTCCAAAATGATGAACTTCTTTACACATCAGTTTGTGGTTTGACTGGATGTGTTTGTGATTTTTAGGTGAAAGAGGTTTGGCTCTTCCAAAAGTAGAGAAATGTTTCTTTCAGTATCTCTTTACGTTCTGATTTCTTCTGTCTACTGATAATTATTCTTTTAAGTTGGATGTTATCTGGATCCCTGCAGCTATCCATATTTAAATGGAGGATTTGGTGCAGTGCTATAACATGATATAACATGTGAGTTTAACCTTTCCAGCATGAATCATGTTGGAGTAATTGTTTGAATGTCAAGTAACAACTTAATATGATTGTTTCCAGTAATTATCACCAAGCCTAATTAATGTAAAAATAAATGGGCAAATAAAACAAAAAAGCTACTAATAATAATGCAAATCAGCCAGAGTCTCTTGTTTAGACTGAAAATTATTTTTTTTATAATCTGATCTCCTTTTATGCTTTATGGATTATTATTCAATTAAACTTCAACTGTTTTTGAAATTTAATATTAATCCCAATTTAATCCTGGATTTTTTCCCCTTTTTTAAGCATAAATAAAAGCTGAAAATAATGAGCGCCATGTATCTTACCCAGCATGCTTCATTAGCTGTGGTATGACTCTCGTGTGTGTCCACGATCCTAATTAAGTCGAGCAGAACTCAGTAGGAATTCATTTACTGTGTGTGTGTGTGTGTGTGTGTGTGTGTGTGTGTGTGTGTACGTGGATCTATGGGATCCTTATTAACTGTGGCAGGAATGATGCAGCATGCATGTTCATATTTATGCATGTCTGTAGTCCATGTGGAAAACAGGACTGTACTACTCTGCATATTTTAAATGAATAAATAAAAAGTGAGTAAAACTGAGAAAGAAAGGAACGAGAAAAAACAAAATGTTAACAGGGCAGAAAAGAAGGAAAGAGAGAGAGAGAGAAGAAGAACTAACTAACAACACACTTCCACTATATATATATAGTGTGAAGTATATAAATATATAGTCTTTGAGTCTCAATTATGGAAAATAAATAAAATAAAATAAATAAAAATAATAATAAGAAAGAAAGAAAGAAAGAAAATCATTGAAAATAAAGTCTGATTTTTTTATAGTCTATAGTCTGAATGTGTTTGTATGTTTAAAACAGACTAAATTGATGCTGTATGTGGATTGTAAAACATACATTCTGCTAATAAAAAAAAAAAGAAAGTTTAAATGATATAGTAATAATTCAAGTCAAAACTCTTAAAGCACTCTAGTTTCACTCTAGTTTGTAATTACATAAAAAGGTCAAATAAAAAACATCAAAAGTATGAATTTCTAGAAAAGTAGAAGATGAAACCAACCTGAAATTAAAACCAGAACTCCAGCAAAGTAAAATGGTTCAAATTATTCATGTGTCCTAGCCGTGGCCCACCAGAAGATTAGATCCACTTCACCATAACTGCAGTCGGAGCGCTCGCCTTGTCGGCAACATCACACCTTTAAATCAGCACATCTTTAATCCATTATTCACAGTGGTAGTCAGTGAAAGTCTCATATCAGGACCGCTTATTTCAAACATGGACACTCTGGACTCTGCAGAAGTCTTTTAATGATATGCTCTGAATCCTTTCTACTGCAGGGAAACGACAGCTTTCATTTCTCCAGAATATAAACCGTTAATTGTTATCATTTCATCTTCATGTTTTGAAAGACTGGAGGTGCCACGTCCAACTCACAGCTATTCCACGGTCAAAAGAAAAGCAGATGAGAGAGAATGACTTAACCCCTTAATCACAGTCTGCCTGCTGAACAGTGCGCTGCTATTGAAGTGGGAGCTTGTAGAGCTGAATAAACCTTGTGAAGTCTGTTTGCCAGAGGCCTTGTTCTCTTTACGTTACTGTGGCTGTTCGATCAGACAGCATGTGGTCCTCGCAGCCTCCAGCGGAGGATGTGGAGAGAAAGGGGAACCTTGGGTTACTGAGTCTCTGCTTCACTGCACATGAGATGTTTAATGTGGCTCCAAACATCTACATGTTTACTCACGGCAAGTTCACATGTATTAAGTCAGAGTGGGACAGTCAGGAAAATGTTAATTTGTCTCGTTTCATCATGGACTGAACTGTATCTGAAAGATCCTGTTAAGAGTCTAATTTATTGTCAAGAAATGCCTTCAACTTGTAGAAAATCCACATTAGTCCCCGTTCATTAAGGGACCAGATAGTTTTCCAACATGAAAAGTTACTATGTGTTTTTTTTAATGAACCGTATAAGCAGGTTTTTTTGGCCAGCGATCATTTAAAAAACAGTCCTTTGGATTTAAAAGAAAAAGTTTGAAGTAAGTGGATGTAATTTGTAGCTTTGCAGAATCATCCATTATCTGTTCTTTTCTGGTCGTAATGGTGCTAAGATTAGATTTGTTCTCACCACCCGCTATGCAATTAAAGAGGACGGTTCTCCCCCTTTAAACTGAATCCAGCAACTGAGACAAGAAACACACAGCCAGTGCATCCAAAAGTAAATTTCCTTCTTTTTTCAAAGGGACAAAAAAGATCAGAAGTACAGAAAGAGATGCATTTGATTGGTTCTTTTGCCTGTTTTTGCAGTAGTAGAACATTAAAGTGGGGACACGTTATCTGTTCCTGCAGAATATTTTATTAATGATATTTTATTTAAAATTTTCTAATAAAGGGGTTCATGATTTCTGATGAAAACTTTTGCAATGTGACATCCTGTGAGATGTGACTCTGTTTTCCACACACGTGACTCCAACACATTGTTGATATATGACCACAACTGCTGCTGCACCTCAAGTCATGAGTGTTTTTTTAAACATCACGGGACACAAACATCAGTATCCACTGTACAGCAAACTGCTTTTGACAAACGCTCATATGTGTTGTCTATTCTGTCGTTTAGGCTGGAGATCTTGTTGGGATTTTGACAAAAGTTTGCTTTGTCACTGGTCAAAATTTCATATAAGACCTATGAATTCTGGTGCTTTCCATACTTTCTTGGGGACAGCCTGTTTTATTCCATCAGGGACCAACTTTTGCATCCTGAACTATACCTGTGTTTGTTAACAAGAAGCTGCCCAATTAGATTATAACTGCAGGCCCACTTGTCCAATTGGATTACAGCAGGAGTTCCTGATTGTCCAATAAGATTAAACCCCTGACTGGCTGAGTGGCTGTGCAGGAAGTTGTCAGGAGCCGGGACCTGTCAGGATAAGTTAGTCCTGTTTCTCTTTGTTTATCTGTGTGTGTGTGTGTGTGTGTGTATGATGAACACTTAGCTCCTGCCGCCTGCTGTCTCCAGCAGAGGCGACCGTTCGATTTAATCATCTTGACACTCCAGGTGGGACGGAGTTAATCACCCTGACCTGACCCTGAGAAAAAAAGTGGTCCCCAGCCGTGGGTGCATTCGATTTGAGTTTATCATG
>CAFUXE010000643.1:71943-89722 GCA_903364295.1 Serranus cabrilla | reverse complement strand
GCAAGTGGAAAAAAATAAAAAAGACAGCCTCCACATCAGCTGCCTGCTTCTCCTGAATCATGTCATGACTCATTCAGTGGCCCTGTGCCGCTCGATGGGTTCAGCACTTGTTCACTATGGAAAGGTAAAAGGAGTCAGCGCACAAGTCCATTGGCATCACACAGGCCAGAACATAATGAATCCAGTAAAGGCTGGAAAGCAGCAGCTGGAGGGAGCAAATGGAAATGTCACCACAATCTCATAGCAGGGTTTGTAAACCTCCCATTGATATTATGTTCATATTGGACAATTCTGCAGCTGATTTTTAAAAGCTTTTGTTTTATTCTAAGGCAGGAAGTCTTGTGGCTTTTATGAAGTGTTGGGAAGTCAGTCGATTGAAGTCACACTGATGAATGTCTGCAGGAGCATCAAGCTTTCATGTCACAGAAGGTTTTATCTTGGATCTTCGATTAAAGTTTGTTTTTTGTTATACCACAAGTTAAACATGTTGTAGCTGATGTGTGGATACTGCAGGACAAGAATCTCACATGTTAGGTGAGTGGGTTAATTTGGCCTCATTGCCTTGTAGCAATTTGCACGACCAAATAAATTAATGCATGTTTGCCATCTACATGTTAATAAATATCACCAGTTCTGCAACTCATGGAGACTTTTAGCCCTTTTATCTCATTGTTATATTAGTAGTAAATTGAAAGAAATCTTGGTATAGTTGTCAAAACATGAAATAAGATAAACAATAGTGGACACAATGTGTTTTCCTCCCAGTCAGCTCCGTCTGTTTTTACACTGTGTGCAAACCTTTGCAGTTTCATATAGCTGCTCTGCTGTGAGATACCTTGGGGAAACACAGGCATGTTTGACGACATGAAATAAACATGAGGAGTGCTTGTTCCATCTCGTCTTGCATCTGATGTGTCAGCTGTTTTGAACTGAGTTTGAGCCTTGTCTCAAAGAACGGGTCAGTGGCAGGACAGCCCCAAATATCCCTCTGTAGAAGAAATGTCAGCCTCATAGAAACGGACAGTTAGAAGACAGCTTTTAATTACAGTGTTAGTTTCAATGGTAGTGGCATTGGTGGTGAAATACGGCTGTTAGTGTTAAAGACATTTTTTTTTAAATAATCTATGTTTGTTTATGACTTCTATGGTGGTGATGTTGAGCATGAAGATGGCAGATCATGATGCGAATGATAATGATTTTGACATGACGGT
Organism: Serranus cabrilla; assembly: GCA_903364295.1. Taxonomy (NCBI): domain Eukaryota; kingdom Metazoa; phylum Chordata; class Actinopteri; order Perciformes; family Serranidae; genus Serranus; species Serranus cabrilla. The sequence goes on along the minus strand of CAFUXE010000643.1, from coordinate 88,511 downwards.
TCCTCGTACTTTAACCACTCAGCTCGGCTGCTACGTGTGCTGCAGTCTGCTGCCAGTCTTAATGCTGCTGATGAAGGCTGATTGTAATGAGCAGAAACAGGAGACGTGTGTTTGTTTCAGCTGTCTGAGGATGAGAGGAACCAACACTGAGGGAAAAATGAAGACGCTCCTAAAGCTTATTAAGCTGGTTAACCAGATGCTGACTGAACATTATGTGCACTTGTAGTTAAAATAGAAACAAGGTGATTTTTATCTAATTGTTACCTTTTGTAACTAATGGCCCAATAATCACTGAAACAAAGGAAGAAATTAAATCACGTCCCTTTTACACATTAAAGTTTAGGATGACCAGAACGTGGTCAAATATAAACAAATAATGAGTTCAAAAGAGAAGCTTTTGTTTCATGGCAATTTAAGATGTGAGGAGTCATCAAACCTTTTGTTTAGATCTCTGTTTCACAGCTGTGGTGTCCACGTTTTATGCTGACTGTTGACTCTTTTCCAAAGTATTTTCTCTATCCTTTTTTTAATGCTTTTTCAGTATGTTATCTACGATGTGTTCTTGCTTGTTGTGGGAGTGAATGAATGCTGCTAGTCAGTGACGTTTGGAAAGTATCACCCAAAGAGTAAGGCGTTTGGGAAACTACAGCCAGCGGTCATCAGTTAAACTTTCTGCAAAAGGGCAATAAGTGACAAATGTATCTCGCTACACAGGAACTCCAGAGAGTTCCTTGTTGAAGCCATTTGTGAAGGTTTGAAGAACATAAAAAATGTCACAAGGGCTCTTATTTGAATCACAAGAGACATGTTTGTATGTAGGTTTATAGTCCTGTTCAGCTCTCCGTTTTCTTTTTTGCTTTAAATATTTATAAATCCGGAGAAATATTCTTTCCAAAATCCATAATATTGCCCTCTGTCTTCCCTAACTGTAAGGTTCCAGGAAAAAAAAAAAGTAAAATACCAGTTTTGAGTCAGCAAATACACTTGTTGTACCACACAGTTTGCAGACTGTTTGTATAATTTATAGTTGAGATGATCAAATATTTTCGTCGTTTATTGTCATGTTTTCTGAAGCATGTGAGAAGTAGACCTTAATAATTCAAAGAGTCCTTCTTAAATTATGTTCAACATAAGCGACTGAGGACAGGGAGAGAAACATCAAACTACCAATTTCTAGCGTGCAATTTGAGGTCACGCTCTCTTCTTGCAGACGAGAGATGAAAAAAACACAGCAGGAGTCGGTGCCAGCAGACTTCCACATCCTGTCTCTCACAGGACCGCTCACTTCAGATAGTTCACTGTTGACACAGGAAAAGATGAAAAGACCTTTTCCCTCAGAAGGGGGGAACTTTTCTGACACTTCTCTTGATGACAGCGCCTCTGCGACCGGCTTGAAATTAGACTTTTTTACTTGAGATCCACTGGCTTTAATTGAAAGAATTAGAAACAACAACTTCTGCTTCAGGGCTCAATGTAAAATAAATGAATTGATTGCATCATGCAGGAACATAATGCAATATCCCTGCAACAAACACGAACTCTGTGAAGAGTATAATGGTTTTGTGAAGCAGAATGAGAGAGGTGCTGATTTATCTCTGTGGTCATTTTTTAGCTGCGGCCAGAAACTTTAGAGGTCCCTCTAAAGGGGGCAAGTTCAAAGCTCAGACTCATGAACTGCTTGTTACAGACTCTTACAGAACCATAATAATCTGCACTCATTAGGAACAACCCTGCTTCCTATAACTTGAACTGTTTGTTGTTGACCAGGTGTGTCAAACTGAATTTCACTAAGGACACAATGGGAGGAAAAATCACCTTACAGGTCACAGAATTAATAAGTGAAATACCTTTGATTATATTATTGCATGTCCCATATAACCCTTTCACATTTGGTTTGGTTCACATTAAGTCCTAATGTGAGTCAACAAAGAAATGGTTCTGCAGCCTCTTGACCAAGCATTAGCTTTGGTGTCTTTAATATTAATGTAGAAATGTAGAAAATATAGTAAAAATGAAGAAAAAACATGTGTGTCTGAACCTTTGACTGTATGTTACACAGGATTAGCAAATGATTGTAGTCTGTTTTATTTAGATTTTAGACAACATCCCAACTTGTATGGAGCCATTGTTACTGAATTTCTTTTAAATACAACACAAAGCTGACGTTAGAGAAGATCTCAAGGACGTAACAACAACTTTAAGTAACACTTTAAGCTCAGCTTTACACAGTATTTCCCACTTTATATAAAGTCTCTTATAATCACAGCACCAGCGAAGACGGAAAGCAATCTTTAACCTTCACTCAGGAACATTTGTCAGCCGTGTTTATCAGCGAGTCTAAATCACCTCCAAGGTCTTCATCCGATCCTTTACCTCCGGAGACGCCTCCTCACATAAAGCATGCCAAGAGTGGAGGACTCCACGACACCCTGACAATGCACCATCATGCACTCCTTAAAGTCTCACTGAGCACACACACCTAAGGATAGCAGTGAAGGTTGGAGGGACAAGAACGTGTCAGCGATGAATAGAGTCACAGGCTGAATGCAATGCAAGGAGGTCTCACAGGATTTAGTGAAATGAGTTAAAAGCATGGAAACACAGATTTTGTGTGGTGAACAGTAATAAGGAGAAGATTACATCCCTCCACCAGGGGAGGATTGTGTGAAAACTACACTAAGTGTTTCAGGCACATAATGTTAGATAATCGTTCAGTTCTGGCAAGTAAACAGCATAAGTTTAAGATTTAAAACTTTACTCAGGCGTAGTGTTTCTCATGAGGTTGTTCCATGTTCACCCACCGGCCTCCTCAACGTGACTTTCTTTGCATGATTTAATTGTTTTTCAAGTTCTGTGGTGGAAATTATCCCCCATCCCTTTTCCATTTATTTCAATTCACAACTTAGTTTAGCAAGTTTACACATGTGGTGGATGAGACCAAATTCAATGCTACTGTTGGTGAATTAGAACTTAATACCTCAGGTACATTGTTAGTATATCTAAAACACAGACAGGGCTTAAAGAGTCGCCCCCTGCTGGTCATTAGATAGAATGCAGGTTTAAGGAACTTTTGTATCAGATTCACTTTTCAAACCTGGGCGTTTGCTGAGTAGTTTTATCTTGTTGCTTGTTTTTCTTTGTCTTTTTTAGAGACTGTAGTTTGTTAATCAAGGATGTGATGTTAAACAGAGTGGAGGTCCAGCTACACGAAGCCAGTTAAGCAGCATTTAAGCTGTTTGTTGGGTTGTGTTTCAAGAGGAGATTCAATATTTTTTCTTGTACTCCAGTTACCTGCTTTTTCTTTTTCATCAACCTTATTTACATCAAAGGTTACTAGACTAACTGGGGGTTTAACAATTGCTCTAAAATCCAGAGGATCTGCTGTATACCAACCAAAGACACATATATTTTCAACACATCTACACTAAACTTTTTTATACATATCGTACAATCCATCATGTTTCAATGTGTCACTGGTACAATGGTGAATCCCAAATCAAAAGCTTCTGTGGTAGCTTTTCTACTTTGTGTTCTCCTCACCTCAGATATTTCACTGTTGACACATGAAGACATGAAAAGATTTCTTCTCCCAAGACAGAAACTTATAAAACTTCTCTGTGTGACAGTTCTTGTAGCCGAGCGTGACAGTGCCTCCTCATGTGAAAAGCACAAGCCTGGTAACTATTGATTTTTTTTTTTTACCTTTATGTTATCCAGGCGATGTTTATGGAAAACGCTTGCTTGTTTATAGCGATGCCCTGCTTTATAGTTGCACATGCCTGCAGCTGCCTGGTGCGACTGCAGCCTTCCACTGCCTGACAGCTTGGAAAAAAAGTCTGCTTCATGTTCGTAGCAATCACAGGCGATGTGTACGTTTGTGCATACAGACATGTTGTTTCTCAGCTGTGGTGGACTGGTGGTAGTTTGCCCAACAAAGATTTTAAGAGATTGAATTGTGACCTCCAGACTCTCGCTGATTTGTTGCAGGTATGTGGAGACACTGCAGATGAGGTCAGCACTCTGTATAAGCAAGTACATGCTCATACATAATGCCTTGTTTTCAAAGATGCTACTATCTTAAACATAAATATACCACATGCCTAGAAAAATATGTTGTTAATACACAAGTTTTTTCTTACCTCTTACATGCTTGTTCTGTTTAGTTAGTAGGTTGTGCTTGATGTGTATGGTTTTTTAAATGCAGATATCATTACCTGAAATTGCAGGCTATTACATTAAAAAAGTGTACAGGGTTGCAAAAAAGAAATCTACATTGAATTCTCCCAAAGTTCTCACCAGAGCCTTTAAGCGCTTGCTGATTGTGCAGTGGCACAGTTCTAAGCCCTTGTGGACTCAGCAAGAGTTTCTGAGTCTGTACATCAGGGTTTAGCCTGCGTGTGTTAACCATGAGATGGGCTGGCAACCTGTCCCAGCTGTAACCTTCTTCCTCTGCCCAGTGCATGATGGGAGGTTTAGGTTTCTCCCCCCTGTGAACTACAGCAGGGGGAGGAAATAAATAAGGGATTCAGGCAGTTTTAGTCGCTGTCCGTGGTGCTGAAGTTCAGTGTTTATCCTATAGGTCTTATTCATCTTTCTTTCTTTCTTTATTTCACACTTCTGCAAACTGCTTCTGTTTCATGGTGTGAAAATGCTGTTTGTCTGACTATGTGACGAATTAGATACATGTTTAAGTAATCAAGACCATAACAAGGTTATCACATGACTTCCAAGACTCAAAAGGTCCAGAAGACATGTAAGACTGAAGCAGTGCATTGGAAGTATTCACCACAGTGATATGTTTTTCATTATCCGGGCTCTACAGCGGCACTCCAGGATCTGAAATGAAACCCTGACTAGGAAGTTAAATTGCTGACTCTCAGCTTTGAGGGAGTTTGGGGGGTGTTCACATCCATTATGGCTGAACAATGTAGGGCTTGCAGCCCTTTTTTACCCTTGAGGGTATGTATTAGAAGTGTTGCAATTTCTACACGGTTCACCCGATGTGGATGTAAACACCTTCAGATTAAAGCGGTGAGTCAGCGCCTCCTAATCACTGGTTTTTGTTTCAAACCGGAAACAAAACTGAATAAATATGTACAAACTGAAAGGCACTGTGCACCTTTATGCCAGTTTTTCACACTGGAGATGACTTTGTATTGACATTTTTCATGCACAATGTGCTGGTCCATTAAACTATGCAACATGTTTTTGCGATGCAAACCTTAGCCTTGTGATATTGACCCATGCAGGATGTTTCTCTGCCTTCTGCTCAATATATGCTGAGACACACTCCAGCCCCGACTCCCATCCGCTCTCTGAGAGACTCACAGGATGCATTGGCTATGTAGGATGGATGGATGGGACAAATTTGTGTGTTGAGGGAGAGAGTATTTCTTGGTTTCATGTCACTTCAAGCAACATCGGTCACCTTATGATCACCAACCGACAGGGGAGCCAAGAAATAAGTCATGATCTGGTGGGTTTCAGTGTTGGAGGCTTTCATCTTTTGGCTACACACACACACACACGCAGACACACACAGACCTGCTACACATACACATACAGACCCACAAGACACAGACTCTGAAGAAAAAAAACTAGGGCATCAAAAGTCCCGAAGGCTTTGAGCTACAATTTTTTTTGCATAATCAGGAGAGAAACCGGGAGAGGGAGAGGGCAAGAGAGAGAGAATGCTGTAATTAAATTAGTGCATAAAGAAAACGAGGAGGGGAACATGTGAAAACACGAATATCAGCTCTGTCAGACCAGAAGCAGTCTGGAAGCACTAGACTGAGAACAGATCTGATTAAAGTCGATTATAGAGACGGCTTTTTATTCCTGTTTTTATCTGAGGAGTGTTAAAACACACGCACCAACACACAGGCAGCCCACAGTTCAGCTGGTGTCATCGGGGAGGGGGGCTCCTGAGGAAGTCAACGGAAACAGAGGAGGAGAGGGAGAGAGAGAGAGGGAGAGGGAGAGGGAGAGAGAGAGAGAGAGAGAGAGAGGTGCATGCAGACAGAAGTTCTGCCTCCCACTTCCTGCTCTGCTCTTCCATGAGGAGAGATTTACCCATCCAGCCTGGAACCGGTGTGGGGGAAAATGCTTTTTCTTCAGGCTATACTGAAAAGAAGGCTGCTGCAGAAAGGTAAAAAAAAACAAAAACAAAACACATTTCTTTCTCTTCATCATCATTGCACTCATTACTTCACTGTTTGGCGCTCATTGCTGCAACTTGAAGCTCTCAAACCGCTCCGGGCTACTTTCCCTGCACGCGCCTGCTGCCATCGATCAGCGCGTGATTGATCTGTGTTGTACTTGACGCTTTGTTCGGGCTGCAGCAGCTAAATATTCCCCCATCAGGCGGGCGTCTCTCACTTTATAGTGACGGACAGCGGGGGACGTTTCTGTCAGTCATCACAGACAGACAGGAGACGCACAAAGCGATGGTTTAGTATCACACGAGGCGATCTTTTCCCCTCGTGGCTCGCCGGTTAGGTTCATGTCATCACCTCCGAAAATAGTTTTGAAATGAATAAGTTTCTTTTTCAGCATTGTGATTCATTATTTCAAGTTCTATAAGATGTGTATACTTTAATTTAGTCTTATTTGCATGCATGTGTTACGTCGACATACAAATATAAGTTATATAATGTTTTTATTCTAATGATTTTAATATATACTTTGTAGTGGCATTTCTGTGCTAATTGGTCTTTTTAATTGAGCAAAGATTTTGGCTGCTCTTCGTGATTAATTGCGACTTACGGTGACATTAGAAATTAATTAAATCAATTGCGAGTTATATCCTGATAATGTGTTATATATTTCCTTGGGCTTTTTTCCTTTAAGGTCAATCACTTAGTAAATAATGAGCTGATAATGTGTTTTATATGGCATCTGTTTCATATGTTTATACGCATATATTGAGACACTGTTGAGTTTTATTGGTAATTTTTAATAATAGGCGATTTTTCCATTTCCAGTAGAAACTGTTCCAGACATGTGGCGCTGCAATGAGAGCTAAACTGTTTATTAGAAGTGGCCTGATAGGAGGTTTTATTGTGCTCTTCTTTATACTTTCCTATAATATTTCTTGCATATATTCTTTTTTATGATGTTTTTACGATCCTATAATTTCTAAAGCTCATTTTACCGTGTGCACGTGGCGCTCCTGCAGTCGCCTCCGCCTGTGTTTGTAGGAGAGAGATGTGCCGTTTTTCGTCTTCTCCCTCTTCTGCTGATTTATTTATGAATTTTGGGATCTCTGACTTTGAAGTGAGGCCTGGAGACGCAGTGGAGAAGTAGGCAAATGGGGACAAAACGCCGCCTGTCGCCCGTCAGGGCGCACTGCAGCCCGCTGTGGGATCACTATCATAATAACAACAAGCTGCATACCCAGAGGAAGTGCAAGTTACTGTCACGCAGTATAGGAAATACATCACTTTCATTTTCTCTGCATCTATATCTGGTGTTAATACTGTGGAGATGTGTGTCACATTTTCACCAGATCAGTATATTTCAAAAGCCGAACGTCTCTCAGTAACACAGAAAGCAGAGTCACTTCTGACAGCTGAAAAGAACAAAGTTGACATTTTACTGCAGTGGGTTGCTCAGTCTGCAGTAAAAACAGTGACTTCCACAATCACTGTATCTGCAACTTCACCAGAGATAAGGAGAGCACCACCGTGCTCACACATTCATGTATGTGTGTGTGTGTGTGTGTGTGTGTGTGTGTGTCACTGTTGTGACATTTATGAGATGCTCTCTGCTTCTCTGTAGATTTACAGAGAAGAAGCTGCACTAAACATCAGTGGCATTATAGTACAAAGGTCAAAGTTCAGACTTACATGAGGAGAATTTATTCTGAGCTCCGTAATAGTTCTGCACAAACATTCAGCAGCATGTCTGGGTTCGGTGTTGTAGTTTTAATAAAACATAATATGGATAAAATATGACTGAAGTCCTAAAGCTCCTCTAAAACATGTTAAAAACTTGTTCTGCCAAAAAAAATCTTGTTTTGGTTTGCAGTTTGGTGTCTTACATTTTTATTAAAAGATTTAACAAGAAATTAGATGAAGACATGAAAAAGAACTGACTCAAAGAAGATGTAAAAAAAAAAGTACTCACTGTAATAATTGGAAGAGCTAAACTATAATTGTAACTATGTAAGTTAGAGTGGAATTATTAATTATGTCAATCTAAAAAAAAACATCTACAATATTGCTTTTTTCTCAACCATCTGCAGTTTAAAGAGATGCACTGCAATTTCAATGATGTAATGATACTACTACTAATATATTTTATTTACAGAGTGCTTTTCAGGATACTCAAAGACACTTTAAGATTAGTCTGGGCTTTATTTCTCTCTCTTTAGTGAGGTCAGAGGTCAGGATTAGAGTCAGCAGGTCTGCTTTTCAGTGTCATGTTCATGTCACTGAAGTAAGAACCTGAACCCATTTTCCCTTCGTGTCACCGCGCTGCTTGAAGTAGGAAATGTTCTTTTGTTCAGTCTCAAAAAACACATTGTCCCTGCAGCCATTCTGCCAAAGCTGCTATCAGTCCACGCTGTAGCTGCTCTGCAGTGCTGTGGGGGCTACAGGTTGCCTGTGATTCTTTTATCCAACAAGTCAAAGTCTCTCAGAAGCTTAATATTTCCAAGACCTGCAGGTTTGCCTGTGAAGCCACATCAAACCTATTACACACTGAACCTCGGGGAATGACGAAGCAATGGTGGCTTTGAAAAGTGCGTCTCTTCTCTCCAGGCAGCTGATGGTTGTTCTGCAGATTAGCTGCCCGTCCACCGGGAACGCTGTCGCCGCAGCCGTTTTCACCGGGTATCTGACTCTAATATGATGTTTTCATCTAATTTCATTCTATGTATTCCTATCATAATCAGTCTGACTTTCAGTGGAGGGTTTTATTGTCTAAGATTTCTCCAAGGGAGCTGGTTCATGAGGTGGAAGGTGATCCTTAGGAGGTGATTGTTTCCATAAAAATGCACTAATTTCCCCTGAAAACGATTTTTCCAGTTAATGAGAACACACTGCATGATTTTATGTGACTTTTTGTGGCGCTTTTAACCTTTTCAAAGCCTGCTGGACAATCCAAACCGCTCTGTGGTCAAGCTGAAGTCGCTCGTGCTGTTTAAACTGACATTTAAAAGCTCTTTTATGCAGCAGTTATAACCTATTCATGAATGTGTTGGAATATTTTGTATTGCTTTAATTTGGTTTTACAGTTTAGCATCAAGAATACGTAGATGAGTGACTTTGAGACGTAGATGAGTGACTTTGGACTGACTGACTGCTCTGTGTAGAAGTGATGAAGACTTGAGGAGAGCTAAATAATTCAGGAGCAGAATTGGGCTGATTGAAGGCTGATTTGAGTGTCCAACGAACTGAAACTAAGTGGAAGTTGAGCCGAGATGACTAATATGTCTCTAAATTATGCACCATTTTATCTTTTTTCTTACATAAATCCCCTTGAAGAGTTTGAAACTTCTGCTTCACTTCTGTCACATCTTTCAAAGACATTATAGCTTCTTACCATCAAGCTTCTTCTTTCTCTCCTGTAAAATAATGGCCTTCCCTTCCTTCCATCACACTTTTTTCTGCTCCCATCCATCATGTTTTCTTGTGGGAAACAGAACGGATCAATTAATCTGATGAGGCTGTAGATTTAATGTAAATCATCTTTCAAATCATCATATCACCAAGTGAAAAAAAGGTTTTATTTTAATTTACTGCCTTTCTTTGCCGTCTGTTCCTCTTCTACCTCTCTGCAGTTTTCTCTCCCTCTTTCTCCATCCTTCCCCACATTCTCCCTCTCTTCCTGTCTACCCCTTTTCCTTTCCTCCATCCCTCCTCTCAGCAATGCAGATGTGCTTTCTTTGATTTTGTCACCAGAGATTAATTAGCACTTTATTATGAGTCCTATTTATACCTCCAGCAGAGAGAGGAAAGAGAGAGAGAGAGAGAGAAAGTGGGAGTGAGAGACTGATAGACTGAGGCAGAAATGGAGACAGAAAAAGACACGAGATAGAGGGAATGATGGAAAAAGTGAGAGAAGCGGGACAAAAGTGAAGGAGGGAGGAAGAAGAAGAAGAAGCATGCAGTGTAAAAATAGAGGCAAGGGGGGAAAGACAGAAGTGCAGGAATGGTAACAGTCAACAGAGATCAGGAAAAAAAGACAAGAAGGATACAGAGGAAAAAGTGCAACAGGAGAGAGCAAAATAGACAGGAAGAGGGGATGAAAAATGGCAAGAACAACAAGTCCTCCGAACTAAACGACAAAACATGTCAGGAGTCAAATGTGGGACTCAGGATGTGAATTTCAGTCTCAGGTGGACCAATCAAAAACGTAGGAACTGTGGAAATAATTAGAAGGACACAAGGTGACTGTATAAGTATTAGAATATATGAGCAGAGAGGGAATGAGGAGAGGTGGAAGGTGAGGAGAGAGTCAGATAAGGGAGACAGGTGAAATATTGTGGAGGACAGAAATAAGAGAAAGTAGTGAGAGGAAATGAAAAGACAGGTGAGATTTGAAGACCAAGGTACACTCTGACTTAATTAGCAGGAGGAGATATGGTGTGATGGAGGAAGACGGATGAAGGGTTTGGAGGAGATGACTGGCAGAGAGCAAATTAGGAAAAGAAGAAAGAAAGGATGAGTGTGATGCAGGATGTTAGACACGGTTTGAAATTATATTCAGCTATAGAGCAAAAACTGAACGGACCAAATCTTTAAAGAAACGTCGATGTAAACTGAGCTCATTGCTGTCACATTTCAACTCGCTGTGACTCTCATTCTGCCTGCAAATTCCTGCCAAGCTTCAGGCTTTGAGACAAAACTGCCAAACATGAAAACAGAACATTTTATTATTAATTTGTTGTTAAATAAAATAGAAGTGCATCAGCACAAATCGTGCCATCCAGAGGGCACAACGGGGGCGCTTGTAGTTATTTTCAGTGTTTCTCTAAACTGCCCGAAAGCAAATGTCACCTTCAGCAACACTTCACTCCAGTGTCACACAGGCAACAATTAGCAGAACCTCTCACTGTCTTTTTTAGTGCGTTTCCCATTTGAGAACAGCTTTCTCATCTTTTTGTCCAAGAGCAAGAAGAGAAACATTTTTTTTTTACCCATTTTCCATCTCAACAACATCTCCTTTGTTGTCGTGTTGGCCAGTAAGTGCTCAAAAGTTGTTGTCAAAATGTGTTGCATAGCAACTGTAATGATGTAACCCTCTGTTGAGCTCCTGCCTGCTGTTTGATACGTTGCTCACAGCTGCAACGTCGTAGTCAGGGGAGCCGGAGCTCCCATCCAGGTGCAGCCGGTCTAAACGTGAGGAGGAGATGAAACTCTGCGTCTCTCCTGCAATCACATGTGTTCAATGCACCAAAGTGTCTTTCAATGTGTGCAGGTTTAAAAGGTGGATTTAGAGTTTTAGTGGAGTACAGCGGTCAACTTAAATCCACGCCGATCATAATGGACTCCAATAAAAGACAAACTATTCACTTCTACACTGTCTTTCTGTTTTCCCAACAGACATATTTTTGCCCAAAATAGCTGAATTCAATAATTCCATTTGTAGTTTTAATGATTAGCTTTTATTATCATCAACCCCACTGCTTTACTACTGATATACTACAGAAACACTGACCTAGTTTCCGGACAATAACTTCCTGGTTAGAGTTATAAAGGACAGTTAATAAATGTACGTAAATGCCAGAAGTGAAGTAGTTATGATGGTGACGTGACTACCGTAAGTTACGTAAAACAAGTTACATAAAAAAAATGTGATTTCGCTAAATGTGAAAAAACATACGTTACGTTAATACTTATTTTGTTTTCACATGGGACATGAACCCTGTTTTCCTGGGTAAATCCACCATTTGTTCGACCCATTCACCCCAAGTTTGGCGCCCGCCATTTAAGCTCCACTTTGCCATCAATCATTTCTACTACATCAGCAGGATGGCGGCGGAGGACAATCAAAAACGTAAATATGAGCCGTATTTAGCTTCCTGTACAAACGCCCTACGTAGACTGTTTTTTGAGGGGAGAGCAGTCTGTACAAGGCCCCCTGTAGCTGTAGAGACACACCTGGCTTTCCATTGGCACATGTGGCAGTACTGGCGGAGATCAATGCCTAACCTGGACCAGTTGGGCTGCTAAGCGGAGCAGGTCTTGCCAAGAAAAATACAGTAGAACTCATAGATGTGCCCATTTATGAAGCTTTCATGATTAGCAGTTGGCCTGGCTGTTAATGGCCGTGTTCTCTGTATAACAATCCATATCTCTTTATTTAGCAACTCTGTGCTCGCTGGTGGTTGGTTCTCCTGGCTAAGAAAACAATGGACTAATCAGAGCTTTGTAGAGCTGTTGTCCTACCCACTCCTTCAGCAAGGATAGACATTCAAAAGAATAATAGAGCCCAAAAAAGGAGCACTTTGCATTACATTATGGTAAAAATGCATATTATCTAATCACAGCTTGTAGAGTTGAAGGTTTCAATGTTGCTCATTAATTATTAGACTAAAATGTCCCATTTATGCTGCTGTTATATTGATACATGACGTTTGATTGAGGGAGCTTACTGCTGGCTCTTGAGTCTTGCCCACTTCAACATGCTCCCCATCTGTCAGGTACGAGCACAGGGGAACGGTTAGCTTTAAGAGGACGGCAGAGCTGTGGAGGACTGGCTTCAGGTCGTACTCAAGGAACAAACAACAGAAGCTGCATTTATTTCTTATCAGCGGCTCTGTCTGTTCAGAGCTGTCTTGGCGGTGCCAGGCTAGAAGTACTTAGAGAGAATGAGCCAAACAGTGATAGACACAGATACAGATAATAAAAACAGAGCGAGAAACAGATGGAAAGAATAAAATGAGGGACACAAAGGTAATGAAATATGGAATATGGGAGAAAAGGTTAGAAGAGAACAGCACTGAGAGGAACTGTGTGAAATACAAAAGAACGAAGGGCTAAAACACTGGAGGGACGGCCAGAGCAGAGCTTAAAGGATGCAACACGGCCTGCAGGACATGAGAAGGAGCGAAATAAAGAATAAAGAAGCAGCAACAAAATAAGACTGGAAGGAGAGGGAGAAATCAAGGAAGTAATGACAGCTCGGGTTGCATGTTGGAGTAGAGAACGAAGGCAGTGACAAGTGCCAGTGTGTTTGGTGTTATTAGGCAGATAAGGGCCCAGACTGACACTTTCAAGAAGCCCTTTCAGAAACAGTTGTTTGGCCTCTCTCAGCCCCCTTAGTCGGCTGCCAGTGCCAACAATGCAGCAACAACAAGTAAAAAAAAACTAGAACAACTGAAAGCCAAAAGAAGAAGAGACAGAAAGAAAGAAGGGGAGACAAAGAGAAAGAGAGACAGAAGCTTCACACTTTTGGTACGCTGGCCTCATTATGTCAAGGCCGGGTTACAAGAGAGCAACAGGGGGAAGAAGAGAGACAAACGGCTGGAGTCATATTTAGAACGAAACTGAAATAAGAGACAGAAGAGATGAGAGGGCTTAAATAGCAGAATAAACGGTGCTTTTGTACTCAATGTGGGTAAGACAATAGATATAAACTTAATCAGAAAAGCATTTCAATGTTAAGCGAGAGTGAAAGTCTGACCAGAAAAAAACACACAGAAAAACACTGTTTGTTCAGATGTCGACAGAAGCCCTGAGGGGCAAGTCAGATCAAAAGAGGGAAAAACAATCCTGGTGATCCCTCTTCTAAGTGTGATCTGATTTTTTTTCCCTCCTGAGATTTATAACAGGTGAAAGAAAAACTAGGCTTTCTAGGATAGTTTCTATTTTTATTTCTAAGTGCTTCTTTATTGTAATACTCATTTCAGCCACAAGAGGCTGAAGTGCAAGACAGCCCATGTTCTTAATGCGTGATTAGTAGTGAAAGTATCAAATATGATATAAAGCTATGAACGGCAACTAATCATGCATGAATCCATAGTTTTGCAGAGAAAAAAGACCAAAAAAAACACATCACGTTTGCCAGAAAACTGAGTAACAAGTGCGGACTTTGTCACTCTTTAAACTATGTGACTTCCTCCTTTGATCCCATTATAATTTCTATCGCTGCTAGAGGTCGAAAATAAATGTAAATATAAAGTAAAGTGAGGAAAGTCTTTCTGTATTTGTAATAGTCGTTAGTTAAAATATCATTACAACCTTCTTAACCTGTTGCAGGCTCCCTTGAGACAGATAATGCCCGTTGAAATGAGTAACGTTATATTTTGTTTTCACCGCCCTTTGGTGCATAAACAAAGGAATGTTTCTTTAACTACCAGAGGAGCAATATCCCCATTAAAGAAGTCAATCAGCTTAACATAAAGATGCTCCAGATGAGTAAGAATCACCCTCTTCTTTGAGTCATTATAGCTCCCTGTGTTGAACATCCACCCGAACAAGAAACACTGAAGAAACGGCTTCTTCTGTGTAATCCAAACTTGGCAGCCTGAATCCAGCAAGAGGAAAGAGAGAGAAGAGGCAATATAAAAGAGGAAGTGCAGAGGGAGAAATGAGAGAGTGAATTATGAGAGGACTGACAGGTAGGGTAGCTGGCACGGCAGAACGCTGTGATTCCACCGAGGAAGAGCAGAAAGCAGATTTGGGGTTAATTTGCATTTCAAACTCGCCCGACTTCCAGTCTGCGATGCCAGAAACCTGCTGATTTGCACTCTCCCCCTCTCCTCTGTCTCTCCTCTCTCCATCTCATTTCATCTGCATATCTTCATTTTTCACTATTTTACTGATTTACTGCAGTTGTTTCTTCTGTCTATTTTTGCAGATTGGTTTAGTCTTTCAGCATGTTTTATTCTTTTCATCTCCATGTGTCATCCTCTCTGTTTCTCTCTTCTAATGTTCTTTCTTTATTTCTCCCTATACATACATAAAATATTGCAGTATATTTTTCTCTTCATTTTATCTACTACTCTGTCTTTCTCAGAGGGCATGACAATGGAACCTGCACACAATTGGTCACAATTCCAATAATGTCCCAATTATTTTAAATGCAGTAAGTACTTTATTAGGATTATTATTTTTAAATTCGTCATGGCGGAAATATTTTATGCTGATTACACTGTTACACTTTGTGATTTTGGACTGGGCTGTTGGCTGATTGGTTGAACTTCTGCTCACTTGTTGTTGAATTTTATGGGATTCAGGCAGTTTATGAAAATTAACGTTTGAGGTGACATGGATTGGTAAAAGGTTAAAAATGTCTGTAATTTAATACCTTTTCCCCATTTCTGTTAAGTTTCTTTAATAATTTCTCAGTGTTTTCTCATAATGAAACAATTTCGTGCAGATCATATTCTTCGGGATTTTGTTCTATGATGGTGATTTAGAGTTTTAAAAAACAAAAAATAATGTAGCACCTAATCACCCGTCTGTCTCCTCTTCATTTACTCTCTCTTCTCCTTCTCTCACTTACTCAGATATATTTTACTCTGTCTCATTCCTTTCACTTCAGTCTTTCATACAGTTGCTCCTGCTTTGACTCTCTCTCTCCCTCTCTCTCTCTCTCTCTCTCTCTCCCTCTCTCTTCCTGTCTTTTATTTCACTCACTTTTCCTTTTCGTGTTGTCAGACACTTTTTAAGTTCCCATCTGTCCTCATTTGTGTCCTGCAGTGCAGAGTGCTATTAGAGTGATAGAATGAAGATGCACAGCAGGGGGAGATATAGACCCAGAGAGAGAGAGAGACAGAGGGAAATAAAGGAAGTGATGAGTAGGTAGAGCTTCAGTAAAATGCAGTAAAAATGAGAAAGAGAGGGAAGGTTTACAGCAAGAGAGCAGGGGACATTCATATCAAACATCAGAGGTTATTATCTTTAAATTACAGTGAAACAGAAACATTATAATGCAGCCGCACATCCAACCTTTATTTGGATCGGGCCTGTTTCATCGCAGCACACCAAAGGAATTTAAATTGAAATTATTTCCATTTGTTTTATTGCTTGCCTCAGTCACACTGCCCTCTAGGGCTCAAAACGCTGTCGCAGAAATTGTGTGAGAGGAGAAAAGAGAAAATTATTTTTAAATGAATGAAGCAAAAATTTTAATAATGCATTTTTCAGTCACTGTTTTAAATACCTTTCAAAGTATTTCTGCAGAAGCACAATGAATATATTGTTGTAATGATGGACGTATTATTGTTAATTATGCTGAATTTAGCATGTGCACAATTATAGCAAGGTTATCTTTTTTATTTATTTATTTATTTATTCTTCGTAGCCTATTTTAGTTTGCTGCAAATTAATTTATTATATTCTCTTCACCTTGATTATTCGGTTGTACGTTTACAATATTTGTTGTTTGAATATTTAAAAAAAAATTCAATGCTGTATTAATTACATACATGGATTTCATATAATTGCATATATTCACATGCATTTGTATTCCATGTTCTTAGCTGATTGCTACTTAAACTATACTAAGTTTAATCTAATTTAAGTTAATTTTATTCAAACCTTGTGGAGCTTCTGTCCGAGAACGACTGCTGCATGCGTGCAGATTGCTGATCTTTCTGTGTGTGTGTGTGTGTG
>CAFUXE010000643.1:60233-70945 GCA_903364295.1 Serranus cabrilla | reverse complement strand
TGTGTGTGTGTGTGTGTTAGAGAGACAGACTCACCTTCTGTCTTTGTGCCATCTTTTGCTTCCTGTAGTTGCTCTCTGTTCAATGAAACACAGACATTGAGTTCTCCTTGACTCACTTTTACTTTTATTTCTAAGTCTTGTTTCAAGTGTTCTCCCTCAGTGTTTTTAATTGTGTGTTTCTGGTATAGGTTCCAGTCATTCTCCTCCCTGAACTCTCTAATAAAGGAAGTACTGCCAAAAAGTTCTCTTCAAAACACTGACTCACAAACATTTGAGAACCTTAAGCGCCTCTGAGCACTTGTCCAGCCAAACAACAACTCGTCCAAGAAAAGAAAAGCGAAAGAGTGTTTGTTATCGCTGTGACTTCAGGCTTGTCTCGCAGCCTGTACAAAGCAGTGTGCAGTTCATATGAATTTATGTAGCATTCAAACAGAAACATTTGGAACCCGAGTATATGTTTGGTTCCCCTTTGATTAGAATTAAAGCCTTTGGTCGATGTCACTGTTTGCTTATCAGCTGTGGACATGGAGATTTTCAGCAAAGTCTTGGTAGAAAACGTCCACTGTTACACTGCTACAGTTTGATGTTTTATGTATGGTTGTTATCAAAAGTGCATTTTTCAATAGTTTGTTTTTGACTATTTGGGCCACAGATTTTTCACCAAAAACAAAACCATGTGTTTCAAAATGAAACACAAAATTGAAGAGCTGGTGTTTGATTTTTCCATGTTTCTTTGAAACTCAAAGACTCCGTTTTGGGTGATGTGACAAGAGATTTATCACACAATTGTAAACAACTGAGAGATGAGAGACTTCGTCTTGTATTTTTTGTTTAGTTATTCAGGATTTGACGCTTCGGATTTGGCAGATAAAAGTGTGTTTTCTTCTAAAAGACACTGATCCAATCTCCAGCTGATGATTGTACTGCAGCTTTGTCCGACCTCTCAGACACCCCAGTTACCTGTTTCCTTCAGAGATACACAAAATGTATTGTATTGTATTTTTGTCTCCTGTTATCATGTCTGTGACAACCTGATCTCACAAAATTACGTGAAATGACCACGTTTGGTTTAACACCGACTTACATGCTTGTGGCACATAATGTTTGGAAAATACGTGCACAGAAACAATGCAAATGTAAAGTGTGTTAATCAGCGGAGCGTTGTAAAAAAAAACACACACACACATCATTATACATGGTCGTAAAGCTAGAATAAAATGTTTTTTACTTTTTACTTTTCTTTTCACAAAATGATTGTGACAAAGACAGATAAAGTGTATGTGTAAGAACTTCCTTGTAAGACGTTATAAAAGATGATAAAAGTAAATAACTATGACCAGAAATGACGGAAATGAAGACACAAAGTTACATAAAACAAACTTAATTCACCAACCATGAGCCAAGTTATGTAAACAATGTTAGTGACGTGTAAAACACAATTCACAAGCCACAGAAGTCACGTAAAAAAACGTAAGTTACATTCAAAACAGGACATGAACTTCGTTGTCCTGGGTGGAAGTCCGCCGTTTACATGGTGTAAAACAAATGTAATTTCATGTCATTTTGTGAGATCATTCTGGTCTGGAATAAACATTTTAAAAGCATAACCCTGTTATGTTTCCTGACCCTCAAACCAGTGTGTTTGTGTGTCATTTTAGTGTTTAAATCAACAACCTTACATGTTTACTCTACATAAATGTAGATATTTAATGTTTTCTATGGTTTCCAGAAATGTACAATGCCAACATTTATTCTGGCAAAACACCAGAAAACACCAGCAGAAACACTCTGAAGAGGTTGAAATGAAGCTGGCATTGTGCAGTTGGAGGTGCAGCGTGAACTATAATTAGTTCAGAACTAAAGATGAAAAGTCTTTGCTGGTATTTTTAGCTACCAGCCTCCCTCACTGTGTTTCGTCTGTGAGCAGCCATGACAAAAAGCAGCTCTGTTCGAGAAGCTGCTCTGTATTTTTCAGCTCACATCTAAGAGCGCTGGTCTCTGGATGAAAGTTTGGGCTCACAGCGGGCGGAGGTTGTTTACACCATGCTGTACAATGAATAAATAAAGTAAACAGATCCATTAAAACTGGATGTGATGTAAATCTTTGGATGATCACTATGTGGTTGGATTAAAGAGCTGCTCTGAAGTGCTGCTGTTGGAAGTTTGGACAGTGGTTTAAGCAGAACCATAAGAGGTCAAAGTCGCACAATAACACAGACAAACTTATCAATCAAGGCAGCAGTAGATGGGCAAATCCTAGCCTGTGCGTGGTAAAATTACTGTTTTTGTCAATGGAGTCTGGTGGCATTTAAGAGAGCTTATAACAGCTTCAGTTCCCCTTCTGAAAGTGCTGTCTGATGCAACGTAAAGCTGTGAGAATACTCTACAAACTGTGGGCGTGCAAGCCGCCATCTGAAGGTAAAACAGTGACTAAGTACCTCATACAGCCCGACTTTAAAACATCCAAACCGCCCCTTTAAACAGAGTATTGAGCACGCTCTTGGCAGGTATTTCTCCCTGAAACATATGACAATGAAGCATGTCTTATTTTCACATTATGAGAATTGGACTCCACATTTACCTACTCAAAAAAGCGGAAAAGCTGTTTGCACGGTTGCGTGCGTTGCTGGCATCGACTGTTGGGTGATTTGCAGCTAGACGAGCGTGAGCATTGTGACTCAGAACCTCTGCTGATGTAAAGACGCGGGGTTGAGCTATTTGGGATGAATCTAGGTCAGGCAGCGCAGGGCGAGCAACCTTCATGATGTACTGACCATGAGGGAGAGAGAGAGAGTGTAATAACTAGGGTTATTAGTGTCTCTGCCCCCTCACCCAGCCAGCAGACATATTAGTCTGTGCGTGTGGTATTTGTTGTGCATGTGTGTGTGCAAGCATGTCGGATATGCATGTATTCACTATACGTGTGTGTGTGTGCATTTGGGTTTTGTTTGATGATTTTAGACAGCAGGAGGGAAAAAGAACCTGAAGCAGCTACCTTACTGAGCAGAGAGAGAGAGGAGGGTAGTAAGAGATGGAAGAGAATAGAAAAAAGGAGGATGAGATTGCTGGAGGAAAAGAAGGATAAAGAGTGAGAGAGGATTTCAGAGAAGTGAAGAGGGAGAAACTGTTGGGATGAAGGAGGGAAGCCTTTTCTTTGTTAAAAATGGTGCAGGCAGAGCGATAAGTTCCTGTGCATAGTGGATTCTTATGCATGCATGCATTAATATTTATCTTTTGTCTGTTTTTAAGGAATAAACATGTGTGTGTTTTGCAATTTAGTTTCCTAATGTGTGTTCATTTGCTAATAATTTGTGTTGCTAATTTGTTTCCCTATTATCTCATATTTCATTTCTGACAACTAAATTACAATTCTCCTTTTCACAGTTCTTTCTATGAAACTAAAAGCATGTGCTAAGATTTGGGAGAAATATTGGTTTTGGATCAAATTAGCCAATTAAAAGCGCAGGCTTTGAGGCTTGACCTCTTCTCCAAACTGAAGAAACACATTCTCCTGCAGATTAAAGTGGCACATGCTCTCCTGATTTAAATATATGAAATATATTTTGGGTGCCTTGTATTGTAAGTTATTTAGCCAATTGAGCTGGAGATGTGTTTGAAGCTGCTGTGGATGAAAGTGTCAGCAAAATGTAAATGCAAATGTGGCGAGAAGCTGGAGGAGGAGGAGTGGGATGTCTGGAACCAGTCAATCCTCTCTCCTGCTCCCTCTATCTAATCTCCACACACTCTTTTCATACCTTCACACACACTCTATCTTACTCTGATGCTTTCAAACATTTGCTCCCTTCTTTTGTGTCCTTTCTCTCTCGATCTTTCTCTGCTTCAATCCAGCTTATACCTCCTACCTTCCTCTCTCTTTGGTTTTCTTTAAATACATGTAATAAATAAAAGGTTTTATTGGCAGGACCTTGTTATAATTACTGCAGGAACAATACAGAAGTTGTTTTAATTTAAGTATAACCCATAAAAATAGCAGTATTCATTAATTGTGTAAATAAGGATTTCACTGATTCATTGACGCTTTAGAAATACTGACCAAAGATTAGCCACTGAAAAATATTCATAACTCACATAACTTGATTTAAAACAACTTCTGCACATTTGTGATCCACTAAAAGCTGGTAAAACACAACATTAAAATCATTTAATCTTACTTTTAAGTGGGCATTTTCCAGCGATGTGTGAGAAGCAATTTAAGGATTATAACAGCTGACAAACTTTTTTTATCCAACATCAACTGAGTGGTTTTACAACACAATGTTAAACAATAGAACATCCACCCATCCAATCCAAACAATAGACAGGTCCCAAAACAAAACACCCACGACTCATTTGAACAATACCTTCAGTCTTCTTTATGGAATCATTTTCTGATTTATGATCATCAATCATTAAACTTGATGTCTAACATGTTTTATCAAAAGCAATCTGCTATCAAGTCATCAATCTTTATTTAGGGGAGGGGGAGGGAAGGTGGACTTTCACCCAGGATAATGAGGTTCATGTGAAAACACACGTAAATGATTTTTTATTTAACTTGTGTTTTTTACGTGACTTCTGTGGCTCACATTTTGTGAATCATGTTTTCTTTTGGTATCACGTCACCCTCTTAACTCCTTCACTTCCAGCATTTACTCGTATTTATTTACTGTTTAAACTGTTTTTTATAACACCTAACCAGGCTAACCACTGTACTGTGAGCTGCGAAATGCTCCTATGTGTCGTTTAGGTTGGAGATGTTGTTGGTCATGACGACTATCTACACTACAATCATCACTGTATTTTGAACCAGTGGAACGACCACAGCAAACACTTTACTGTCCGTTCTGCTCTCTTTCACCTCCCGCTCTGCTGCGCTCACATTTATCTTCAATAGCTTGTTCTTAAACTGTTGTGTAGGCAGACTTAATGTAATGAAAACGTCAGCCAAGACAGTTAATTAATGTGGAAGGAGGCTTGATTTTTATTCTAAAACATTAATCTTCCTGTGTTAATGGTTCCTGCTTCAGCTTCCAGACTGTGGAAACACGGGAGAGACTTTGTTTTGCCTCCTGAGCCGAAGTCGATCCTCACTTTGGGGTTACAATGTTCATTTAGTACTCGACAACTAACTGCTAATGTCCTCTTTGTTCCAATCGACACCTGTCTGCTCTGAGGGCGACCATCACACTCTCTCTCGGTCGACTGCTCCCTCACTGAGCTGCTCCTGAAGCCACACATGCTGCTCTTACAACACCATGTTTCCATGCAACATTTTTAAATGTATTACCTTTTAGAAAAGCTGGATAAAAGCAACAACTCCTGCAAAACTTCCCCACTGCCGGGAGAATCTTAGCAGTAAATCAAGAGACACGTTATCAGCACCTCCCTGTCATCATCCTGCATCGTAAGCAACAAATGTGGTCTCATATGAGCTGAAACAGAGAAACCTGTCCAGCAGCAGTAAGCTCCAGACAGCTAAGGGCTCTTTTCCATGTTTTATCCCTGATGTTGGAACCTCAGGCAGATACTTTACACACCCAGCTGATATATAAGCATCCGACTCATTTGTTTTCACGTTTGTTACATTGGCTTTTAACTCCCTTGATTGTGGAATCTAACGCAGAGGGAAAATTATCTCGGGCTATCTCAAATGATTGCGATCAGGGGATTATGTAACTGCGACAGGTCGACCCATAAAACCAAAGACTTTAAGATGTATCCCTGCAGAAACACTGTGAATAAAACATCAGGTGTTCTTTTAAAATCGGCAACAAGGAGAAAAACAAACGCAGGAATGGAGGGGTAAAGCAGAGTTGCCATATTAGTGTTTAAAATGAGCATTGATGAACTGGCAAAACCACTTTTCTGCTTTTTCTCTTTGAAAATGAACACTTGTCTCCCCTCTCCTTCTCCTTTTATCTCTCACTTTTCACAGAAACTCTCTGCATCTTTCCTGTTATTTTGCTTTTTGATGCCCTCCCCTAAGCTCATCCTACCCTCTCTCTCTCTCTCTCTGTGTACCTCTCTCCCACCCCTCTCCCTCTCTCTCTCTCTCTCTCTCTCGGGGGGTTGAGCGGTCGTAACGTAAGCGCCAGTCATCTCTTATCATCGCCACTGTGTTCCCTGAGCGCTCGGCAGTCCACAGCTCTCCCCGTGTCTCTTCGTCTCTCTGTCTTCTTCTCCTCTCTAAGTGTCACTGGTCTCTCTTCCTTCTCCTCTGTGGATGTTACTTTAATAAGGGAAACTCGATGTCTGCTGTCATGTTTTGCGGTCTGAGGAGGGAGGTTGGGGCAAACAATGTTGGTGAGTGTGGAACCCACGAGGAAAATTCCTCCAGTGGTGAGATTGCAGGCTTGTATTAATTCATGCTTTGGTGCTAACCTACTACTGTTGTGATGATTCTTGACTCCACTTCCCAGAAATCACCTCTCATTCAAAAATTGCTGAGAGGTCATGTGGCTTCTTCTTGCTTTGATTCACTGCTGTTGAGGGTTTGGTCTCTGTAGGTGGCGCTCTCTTCCTTCTACCACTTTTATTTATTTATTTATTTATTTGTGTATTTATTTGTTTTTGCATTTTTGTTTCTTTTTTTTACTCACCATTGACTTCAGAAATGTAAGACATATAAGTGAATTTTTTTAATAATGAATTTTGCATGCGTGTGTTAAATCGGCCTTGCTTTATGGTTTTTAATAGCAAAATTAATCATCCTGAAATTCTTAAATTTGCTGTGATGGAGAGGTTATGATGGGAAAGCTCTTTGCTTAATCAAAAAGTATAATGTTATAGAAATGGAGAGCATTTCTTAATCTTTATTCAGCTTCCTTCTAACATCAGAAACATGTTGGAGAAAACCCGAACATCCCCAATCCATCCAATCCCAGCTCTCTTCAGCACCCTTATGTGTTTCACAACAATGATGCACAACTAATGCACAAGTAGGCTGAAAATCCCGCCTTAAGACACACCAGGCGTCAGAGCTTTAATGTAGGTTAAAACACAAATCTTAGTCTTTGCAGGTTGGCGCAGAGAGGGTATTACGGGCAGAATTTGGCTGCAGTGCACGTGCACATCCCACAAATCTCAGCAACAGTCCTGTGCAGAAAAAGACAGATTAGTTTTTGCAATTTCATATAAAAGTCAAACCTATCCAAGTAAACAAAGGAAACAGCCGTGCAAACCTCTCCAAACAGCCCTGTGCATGTTCACTGACATGATGATTTAACCTTAAGGTATTTGAACCAAACATGCCTTTTTACTGTTGTTGCTGAAAGTCTGTGGGTTCGAAGAGTTCAGCTGCAAAGGAAATGTAAGATCTATGTTGATGTGCTTGGATTGCTGCAGCGAGAGATGGTGAGACTTCCGTTTGGTCCCTGTTGAACTTCCATATGTTGAATGCCTCCAGTGGTATAGAGCAGCTGTTACTGTTTCCATCAGCAGTATGTTTGCAGCGTGTGCATTAGATGAAAGCTGTATTCGATTTCACACTTTTCTGCCGTGGAGTGTCGTAGTATTGGTAGAATTTAATGTTTATGTGAGAGAGCTTCATCATTTTTCAGGGTCACACATTAGCATAGTAAACACTGCTAAGTGTTGTTGGCTGTGATAATGATTTCCTAGTTGTAGGGATTAGAATTTCATTCTGTAGTTTGATTTAAAGTCCATTTGTAGTGTTTCGGCTGACTTTCCACAACTTCAAAATATGAAGTTTTTCTTCAGCTCTGTTAGCACAAACCAGCCTGAAGCATCTGCACACCTCAATACTTAAAACCAGCAAATATGACAGCAGCACAACGCTGCTTTTATTATTTTCCTTTATAATATACTGTACAGTAGAGTTAGAGAGATGCATCAGGGGTATTAATAAGGTGAGCACCATCCTATTTCATGCACCAACGAGCATAGTGGGAGCTATATTCTCTTCAGCGGCCTCAGAGACTAACTAAGCTGATAGCTGTGCTGGGAATGTGCTGAAACTCCGGAAGCTGCTTTTATTTCTTTTAGTCTTAGACAGACACTTTAAAGGTCTCCAATTTCACTGCCTGCTTTGTTAAACTACTGCTGCACTTTGGCTTCATCCTCAAGAGGGATTAATTGGAAAAGTCAAGCAGCTATAAGGAAAAGAACAGCAGGTCAAGACATATTTTAGATGATTTGTGTCCTAAATTCTTCCTCGCTGTTGTGCATTGTGGGAATGTTTACTACTTATTGTGATGTCGGCATTGTTTATGGGATTGATTTCATCTTTTTATCACTGTTGAAGTAATGAGCACATAAAATGGAGGACAAATGGAGAATAAATGAATGATGAGGGGTTTATCGCCGCCTCGGCTTTCTGCCGACTGCACGACTTGATCCACTTCCTTTTTCTGAGCATTACCGCGCTGACCGCGCCGAGGATTTAATAGTGACTGTTGTGAGGCAGCGAGTGTGTTGGATGTTATCATCAGCTGTGCATGACGCGTGCAGTTTTCTCTGCTGTTCCCTACAAACTGCATTTCGCTCAGCATGTTGTAACCATAATCCTGCAGGAGGGCATCTGTTCTGCCATTAGGAGCGTGACGGTGGTGCAGGGAAACAGCACACAAAGATGGGAACTCATAGAACATATATTCACACATGCACACACGGACAACTTGTTGTAGGTTGCACTTGAATATTTCATATATTATGATGTGTTTTCATCTCATTCCCTCCCTCTGTCATTTGCATTTTAAGGCATTTAGATAGCAGCAGCTTAGAGCGAGTGCACAGGTACGTCACGGCACAGCAGCTGACGGAAACCGAACCATGTGACTTATTAATGAAGCGCCTGTCTCTCTCAACACAAAACCCACTTATCTCTCATTTTCATCTTTTCATCTGTCTCCCTCCGCCGGCCCTCTGCTGAACCTTGTCAACAGAGTTAACTGAGCCTCATGTCAGATCTGTGTCAGAGAAGTGTTGGCAGAGAGAAACTAAACTGTAACTTCAAAGGAGTTTTTGATGTTTTTCTGTTTTTTCTGCCCTACACCTGCCAAGCTGTTTTCTCCTCTCTTCAGCTGAGAGCCATTTCTTTCTTCTTCTTTTTTGAAAAGCAGCTTTCCTTTTGTTTGTCATGTTTTGAGGGAGGGTTGCCTCCTATTACGAAGGGTTTAGTGACATTTTATGTGTCAAACTGTTCGAAACCAAAACTTATGCACTAAACAAAGGAATCTTTCTTTCTTTTATTTTACTGAGTGGCAACCACCAGGTGGGCTGTATTGGTATTCAGTCAGTTTGGGTTGTGTGGAGCCAGAGCTCTCAGTTTGTGGTGATTGTAAATAGGAGATCAACAATTCATGAAATGTGTGATGGTGCTTTTCAGCCCAATATCCATAAGAATCACCTCAACATGACCAATTCTTACATTTACAATAGCGATGTTCAGCCCCAGGAGGAGGAGGTGGAGGTTGTGTTGGTGGATGAGCGTGTAGTGCATCAGACTTTCATGAAGTAGACTTCATGTCACGGTGTCACAGATCTGTGTTTGAGCGAGGCCGTCTGCCCAAGAAAAACCACCAGTCTTTTCAGCGAGAACACCAATATGGCTTATGTTTACATTCAGGCAACAAATCCCTGCAGCTGCAGGATTTATGACTTCAGTCTGCAGCAAAAGAGAAGGTTAGTTGAGTTTAGTGCAGAGTGACAAAGTCCACATAGGGAGGAAGTCAAGGTGCACGGAGGGATCATCAAACCCATTACCCTTCAGGACATACACTGCTGTTCATTTCATTTCCTACTGCAGGTTTCCTTTAACACTGACTGCAGTCATTCTGTAGGTACACAGTTATTATTGTAATCATCATAAATACAATTCATACGTACTTCTTTTTAACCAATTAATTTCTGTCTAAATTACAGACTTTTTACAAAGATAGATAACATGATAGAATCCCAGAAGTGAAGCCAGAATGTGTTGATCGCCCCCTGGTGGCTGGCTGCAGCACAGGTCATAAATCCTGTCCCCATGTGTTAGCAGATGGGACATGGGCCAAACATTTTTAACCAAAGATTGGATATTTAGGGTTGTTTTATCACACTGATGTATGTTTGGTTTACTGTGTTCTTTCTGGCATAATTTCTTCTTCTTTGACTGTTTACTGATGGATTAGCCTACAATAAACCATTACACTGCCATCTTCTGACGAAAGTATGTTTTTGCAGCTTTGTTTGATTGACTTTAATGGAAACACGGCTAATGTAACAGGCTGCAGAAACTTCCAATCTGGCAATCCCCTTCAAAGAAATTTTTGCTTTTTAAAAAAAATATGAAATTGGAAGTTACAGGGTTTTTGGATGACAAGAATGATGTACTGAACTGAACAGTAACTGACACTCTTCAATGTTAAGAATGAAGTGAAAATGATGCATCCATCCTCCTGAAAGTTTTACATGAATAAAGTTTCGAGTTTTGAGAGAAAAGGTAAAAAGAGGATGCAGAGAAAAAAGAACACATGAGATCATTACAGCTAAAACGGTGGTGACACCCATCTTCACCCCTCCCTCCCCCCTGCCCTCACCCACCCCCCAATCAGATCCATACAGGCCGCAATTAACCACAACAGAGAAGCCATTAACCGTCCTAATTACTGCTTGTTCCTTCCATAGCCGCTCTATATGTGTGGGTGAGAGACAGCTCTGTGTGTGTGTGTGTTGGTGGATAAGGATACATTTGTGTAAGGGGTGACAGA
>CAFUXE010000643.1:47850-60132 GCA_903364295.1 Serranus cabrilla | reverse complement strand
GGGGGGGTGATACGGTTCATCTGTATGGTGCTGTGTCTGTTCTCTCTCTTTTTGCCCCTCCATGTGTGTGTGTGTGTGTGAGGAAGAGAGTGCAACTAAGTGTGTTTACCAGAGTCGCACTGTGTGCCAGCGTTGTCGCGGACAATAGCTAATTACACATCTTCACCGCCTTCAGCATCATAATGACCGCAATCAGACGCCTTGGCATTCATCTCTGAGCCTGTGTGTGTGTGTGTGCATGTGCATGTATTTGTGTCACACACACACACACACACAGGTACCTGAAGCTATCTATTGCTGGTTGCTGTGCCTGTGTGCATGTGACCAACATGTCTTCATACTCGAATGACAAAATAGGTAATTTGTCTAATAATGATGTTGTGTGATTCAGGAGGCTCTTTGGTACTGAGGAATAAAATGTTTGGACTTTGGATCCGACTCATGTGGGTCATTTCATGTGACTCGACGGTTTATTCTGTCATTTATGTTGGAGATCTTTTTGGTTGTTCCAGTTGAACAAAGATCCAATGCTGTTGTTATTCATTTATCAGCCTCTGGAATCCATTTGATCCAAAATAAATTAAGGCGACTTTAATGAAGCTGTGACTTGATGAATCACTAGCATCACTGGGAAAACTGTTTTAGTGATTTTAGATATGAGGCAGGAAAAGTTGGCCAAGTCATGCAAAACTTAAGTGAAAGTAATGTGCATAATTTGATACCTTTACTGAATAAAACAGTGTTTGGATTTCGAATCAGAGGGTTTTTCATGCCAAGTTGTTCTGCCAATCTCGCTGCATTGTGTCTGTGAATGAACAGGTGCTTCTGCCTTTATCTGAACTCTTCAGCAGCACGCCACTTCATTTGTATTGTGACGCCTACCTGGAGGTTTGCTGAATAGTTGCTTGATTATAATGGTGTGTCGGCTTAAATGCCTTATTCAAAAAATTGAAACAGCTGAGTGCATTCTTCTGCTGGCTTCGACTCCTTTCAATGGCATCTTGTGTTTTCTTTCATGTTCACAGATAAGACTTGCTGAGTGTTGCTGCTCTTTTTGCAGTAGCAGCTTGCTTCACTTTAATACAGACATTAGCACCTGGCAGCTGCCCAATACAAACACAGCACAGTGAGGCAGTTTCAGCTCATTCAAGTGTATTATGCATATTAAGTCAGACAACTAAACATCATAAATAGGCAGCATTATTATGTTAATATGCACTATTGTGTACAGTACAGTGCCTTCTGGATATTCATTTGTTCTTGCAGCCTTGCAAACACGTCGTTGTTTGGAGATTTCCCATTAATTGTTTTCTGTTTCCACAATATGAAGACTTTTTATGTCTTCTGTGTCATATTAAAACTAGTTCAAGTCGTGATTTGTTCTCAGATGAAGCACAGTTAAATTCTCAGAGTAGAGGAAGAGTGCTGCTGTTGGTATAATAATGCATCATGTTTTGTTGCAGAAGAAACCCGGGGGACGCTTCCCTTACTTTATAAGTGTACTTTTAAATTCTTTTGTGCTGTTTCCTCACAACTTCCATCGTGGCATGTTCTGAAAACAAGGTGTTGCTCAGTGTTTCTACCAGGTAAAATGCACTTTTGGGTTCCTAAAGTCAGTAATGGAGCTTTAAAGGAACCACAAAAGAGGCTCCGCAATCCTTAATATTTCCACAAGGTTGGTGCTTATTTATAAAACAAAACAGGTTCAGTACATGTTTATTCACTCAGACGGACAGTAGAGTGTTACTCATACAAAGCTGCAGAATATTGTTCCAACTGTGTGGGTGAGTTGTGGTGTATAATGTTATTGATTTTATATTGCAGAAAACAAACAAGGGGAAGCCGGTCTAACCCAGTTATTTAACTGTAACGCACATTCTGATAGTGTTTTAAATATTTGCTGGTAGAAAATAACAGGATAAGAGAGAGAAACATTGACTGAAAGATTGAAAACATCTAGAGGTTGTTCTTAAAAAGAGATAAAAATTAGCTCAGGGTGCCTTCATCAAACGAATCGTATTACATGTTAAACACATTTTCTGCAGTATTTCAGCCAGGGACACTATCCTAAACTTTACTCCTGCATTTATTTTTTTAAATAATAATATGATATATTATGAGTTAATTGTTATATCAACCAATATGATACATTTGTCCTTATTCTTAATAGATATTTTATAGCTTTTTTGATAGTTTTTATTTCATTTGCTGGGTAGAGCTTTCTTCTGAACATAACATGCGAAACATTTTGTAAACAGGTTGAAAATATATTTTCCAGCATAAATAAAATACACAGTCGCCCATAAAGTTGGAATAAATTACACAATCCTCTGTTCATTCTGGTTTCATTTTTATTGTGATATGTTTGGAAGAGATTGATTCATAAAGTTTTGAGAAGAAAAACAAATTGTCACATTCATTTCATGGAAATAGGTAAAAAAAAAAAACAAATGTATTCCAACTTTATGGGTGACCATGTGTATGTTGTTTTTATTTATATTTATATCATCTGAGTCTCACTACCTTTTTTTAGGGCATGATGGTGCAATATGTAAATATATTAAACAAATCTTTATATTTTAAATTGATACGTGTTAAACACCACTTATTGTTTTAACATTTTTTAGGTTGTGAGATATGTATCAGACATTATTTAAAGAAAATATTTTCACAAAAGTCAAAACCCAAACCCAGCCGGAGCCCGAAGCTTTATGGAACAAAATGCCCCAAAACCGGACAGAACCAGACGGGTCCTGACAATGAATGAGGTTTTCGGACGTTCTCCACAGTGCTCATCTTAATCTGCTTCTGTTTCAGCTCCATTGTTGTTGCTGCTGTAGTGACCCACATCCCCAAACCTCAGAACCACCGCCGTTTATCCACAGTGGTACTGCAGTTATCACACACTGCTTGTCCAATTTCATGTTCACATAATGCAAAGTATACACACCACACACACTCTCTCTTACAGCAGTTTTGGATGTGTGTGTGCCAACACAATGAGGTGAAACTTTGATCATAATGCTTGTCCACCCACACATCCACATACAGAGAAATCACTCCAGACAGCTGCTCCTGTCTGTTTACAGTACAGACGTGTTCACGCCTGTATATGAGCTTTTATGTATTTACATGATAAATGCTAAATACGACATAAACTGCGTGGGTGTTCATAGGCAGCATGCATGTTCTTTTATTTTCTGTGCATGTGTATGCTGCTGCACTTGCATTTGTTTTGTATATAATATGAAACACTTTCTGTGCACATTGAGCAATGAGTCTGTCTGCATGAGTATCTGAAAAGGAAAAGTGTGTGTGTCACCCTACCTAGAAGAGTCTTCATGGATAATGTAAGGTCACTACGGCTGCAACTAGCACAGCAGTGCCCTCTGGCAGAGTATACAAGTGTGTGTTTGTGAGGGAGGGAGACAGATAAAAAGAAACTGTGTGTTTGAATGTGTTTGTGTAATTATGTTATATCGCCCTGAGTGTCTGTCAGCGCACACTCATATGTGTCTTTCCTGTTTTGTGTGTGTGTTGTTGCAGAGCGCCCTGAGCTGTGTCTCTCGCTCTCTGTCTGTCTGGCCCCGTTGCCTGTCTAGTAGGTATCCGGTGACCTTGAGGCATAATGTGAAATAACTTGATGCATATGCATGTCGGTGTTTCCGCTGTGTGAGGGTGTATGTTAATAAACTCTGTGGAAGCTGGAGAGGAAGGAAATGTTTGGATATTATGGAGCTATGGTAGCATTTTCACCCTGCTTCCATTGGTTTTTCTAAGCTAAGCTAAACATCATGCAGCTACATTGATAGTGGGTGTGAAGTTATATTACCTCATTTAACTGATAGGATAGGGACGTCAGCAGATAGGGTTAATGAGTGTAGCTGTAACTTATAATCATTTAACTGAAGGGAGAGGAGAATTTTAAGGCAACACTTGTTAAGTTGCAGGTCATAAAAATCAATGTTTTACATTGTAAATGTTCTGTGAGCTGGCTAGATCGGGATAAGGACACAGAGCTATTCCAGGACCAACACACATCTGCATAAACACCATAAATTCTGTAATGAAAGTTTAACATCAGAGCAGCTCTGGTTGGCCAAACTGCCCACTTGTAAAGTCCAACCTATTGTCGGGGGTTTGGTCAAAACTCAGAAGAAAAACTGTAAAAAGAGAAATTGTTCTTCACTCTGTGTTGTGGTCTGGCATTGTCACTGCAGAGTCCAGCTGCTCATTACATCTGGTTATTATTCTTTCAATAAATGGTCAACTTTACTCAGTTGTTTTGAGTTTTTTATAAAAGCCAAGTATAGATTAACAACCAGACAGAGCAGGGAGGCTTTAAGGGCCTCAGCTCTAACTAATAACTCTCTAAACAAACTATTTCCCCAACATGTTGAGGTGTTCATTTAAGGGAAATGTCCTGTGAATACAGAAACACTCCACGTATCCATACATAAGCAACTGAAATATGCAAAGGAAACTTATATTCCAAAAGGCTGTTTGGCGATGTATTTAAAGGCTAGCCTTAAAGATTTCAGTCACCTGTTCTGAATGTTCTATGGTTCAGGTGTTCACTATGTCATGCCAGTTCTTCAGGTGATGTTTTGTCCCAGCGTACTTGGCAGGTGAGTGTAAC
This sequence comes from Serranus cabrilla, assembly GCA_903364295.1. Lineage (NCBI taxonomy): Eukaryota > Metazoa > Chordata > Actinopteri > Perciformes > Serranidae > Serranus > Serranus cabrilla. Next base: position 55,493 of record CAFUXE010000643.1, on the reverse strand, counting down.
GGAGAAATATGGTGCCAGTAATGTTAAACTGCAGACAGGTGGTGGTTCATTCTCTCTGGCTGTTAATGTTGCCCAGGTTTGATGCATTTGGCCGTTTTACACCTCGTTCTTTTAGCAGGTAAACATTGTTGAGCTCTGACTCGGTGTGTTTGTGCATTTTCAGAGGGGTCGTTTCTTCTGACCTCTGCAGGGAGGTGTACCTCTACTATCGTCAATACCTCTGCCCTAACATTGCCTTGAGTTTTTTTTTTGGTATCCTGCTACTACTACTACTACTACTACTACTACTACTACTACCCTGCGCTCCTCCTGACCTACTATTCAGTTCAGAGTATCAAAGATTTATGGCATCATTGAGGATCTTTGATTTGCAGTTAGAGCAGCTCAGATTTTTATTGTATGAATTCAGATGGAGCAAATATGTCAGCTAAGCACACAAACTAAATGTCAGCATAGTGTAACAAAAATAGGTTTTAAGATAAGTAATGCTGTTAACACAAAGTTCCTACCATGGTGGATGGACCAAAAACCCACGACATTCATCCAGAGGCCGGAGTTTGTGCCCCATATGAAAGCAAAAGTAAACGATGTCATGCCATTTTTTAACTTTCAAATCTTTTTTAACACCTAACCAGGAAATGATTCACTCGAACCTTACAGAAGCACTTAACTGACTAAAACTGTGCCCTTTTCTACGCCTAAATCTAACAGAGCTGAAAGTGAAGTGCAACTAAACAGTGACCAGCTATTGAATGGGTTGATAACAACCTATTAAAAGGTAGAGGAGGCCCCCTGCCTGCCCATCCTTATGGGATGTTAAAGGCCCGTTCAATAGTGTGATAACTTCCAGCTTGGGTGAGATTTATTTAGGCGTTCTGTTATTAAATGGCTTGACAAATAGTGCATGTAGCTGATAAAAGGGAGGAACAGAACCCAGAGGACTGGGCTCAGTCTGCCTGTTTACTGTGTAAGTCAGAGTAAACCTTGATTTTCTCAAATCTGAAGACATTTAGCTTCCCTCTTATGTAATTTCGACCCAACATGATTTAATCTACAGAAACATTTTGTTGTGCGTTTTGGTGAAGAGGACCTGAAGATGCTGCAGGATAATGAGGAGGCGGCAAAGGAAGTTTGTGTACAACAGCAATCACGTCTCTTTTAACCTCAAGTGTCTACAGTGCAGCCGCATCCTCAGCAGCCCGCGCAGAGGACAAAGACATGGTGTGTGTGTGTGCATACTGTATACGTAATGTGTGTGTGTGTGTGTGTGTGTTTGCAAAGGGTTGGTGAAAGCTTGAGGGAATCCTCCAAGATACTACACAGCAGTGTCTGTTAGNNNCACACAGACACACACACACACACACACACACACACACACACCAGCCTAGCAGGTGTTTCTGTATGAAGCTGGATGTTTTTAATCTGAATGGTGGAATCTTTTCAGCCCTGTAAAACCAGCAGCAGATGCTGCTCCTGTAGTTTGTTCTTGTACTCAGACTTGTGTAGGTATGTGTGTGATTGTGTGTCTGTCAGAAGACAAATTCACTGCTCTGCAACAAACGTATCAGCTGTAGAAACCTCGTTTTAGGGTGTGCCTGCTGCTGCACTGCTGCTTTTTGTTTGTTTGTTTGTTTGTTTCTGAGGTACTTGTACTTTACTTGAGTATTTCCCTTCTAAGTAACTTTGTACTTCTCCTACACTACAGGACTTTTACTAGTGTAATTTCACAACAACAGTTAGTACTTTTACTGCAGTAAGTAATCTGAATACTTTTACCACCACTGACTGCTGCTAATAATATGAAAAAAAGAATTACATAACATAAAATAATGCCTTAATAAATACTCAATAACAGGCAGAAGACACATTAAGCACATTTACATTTTTCTGATATTGTTTAGATATGTAATTATGGTCTTTATCATCACTGTATGAATATATTGTACAGTTTTGCAAAAAAGGAGACATTTACTTGTTCAGAAACAACATCAGCATTATTTCTGTGACTCACTGATGAATCTGAACTTGGACAAGATGGGATGAGATAAGTTAGACCTGTATGATGACATCCTGCCTTCAGTCTGTCAGCCCGCCTCGCACGTGTTTAAATCATTAACGTCTCTGTTTGAAAAGATGCTCACACTGTAAGCATTATGCCAGTGCTTCTACTGCAGGGGGAAAATCTGGCCCGACGCCTCGTCTATAACTCAACCTGTTCAGTAAGCTGACAGCGCCAGCAGTCATTAGCCTAATCACATTCAAATTATTCACCAGGAGACGCTAATTTATCAGGCAGAGTTGGAGAATGAAGAGAAAAGGCAGCGGAAAAGAGACCTCATAGAGAAAATGTGTTCGAGTGAAGCTGAGCTGTGTATCCTTTCAGAAAGACTATTAGTGCGAACAGATCATGTGTTTTGCTTCCAAAAGCCTGTTGTGACAAACAGTGTGCTGATACCTCCGCCACCAGAACGATGGCACGAGAAATTTGTGGGTTTGGAGGATGAGAGCTGAGGATTCATCCTGCTGGAGGCGAAACATTGTGACTAAAACAGTTTGTCTTACATCCAGTCACAAAGACAGAGATGGCCAAGTTGCCTAAAGCATTCTTTATGTCTCACTGTGTGTGCAAGCCTGTTTATTTAGTGTTGCACGTAGGACTTGTTTACACACGTTTAGTCTGTTTTGTGTGTCATTGTGTCTGTGCACAATATGCAGGTGTGCATGTGGCACCTAAATCCTTTCACGTATGCATCAGTCTGTGCTGCCAGAGGCTGTGCATGCTAGTTTGTGTGCATGTGTTTCTGTTTATGTGTGTATTTATGCACTTGTGTTGATGAGCAGCCTCTGGGGTCCATTATGCCGGTGACGGCCCCTCAGCGGGGGAAGCAGCCAGCCAGATAACTTATGAAAGTGGTTTAAAGCAAAATTGAATCCACAACTTATGAATTATTAAACTCATTACACCTCTGTGAAGAACGCTAAACTCCGAAACACAACAACAATGGCCTCCTTTCCTCCGTCACTGCTGGGAAGAGAACTGATTTCGAAGCATTACCGGTGGGAAAGAGCTGCATGTTGCAGAGGTGTGAGATGGCAGAGAAACGTGTCACATATGGAAACACTTTACATACTGAGCTTGTTGGAAGGTGCAGGTCGTCTGTGCAGACATGTTATTACGGTAATTATGATGGGAGCAGAGAAAGAAATTAGAGTGATGGATAATATCTGCGTGTGCAGGGAGGAGGCAGCTGTTTGTGTCCCTCAGTGAACCAGAAGTTGATGCTGACTGATTTGAACTTAACTTATATAATGTACCAAACTTACGGAGGTTAGGTACGGTACGCATCTTAACACTGTAAGTTAACAAATGCACATATTTTAACCCAAACCATTTTTGTTGCATGAATCAAACTGACTGTTTTCACAAAATTAAACACTATCAAGTATTTTGTTTTAGGAAAAATTTGCAAACAATCTGTTTTGTTGTTGAGCTCTGAAGACATGTTGGAAAGACGGCTTGGCAGGTTACTGACAATATTTATATAAGTTGCAGCCAACAGCTAATAAGTTCATAAGAATAATGGCTGGATATGATGACTCCAAACCAAGGTTTAGAGCATGGAAAAATGGTGAAATATTTTCCAAAAAGTAGACCCTCCTGCATTTTCTATACTGATCATCATGATCAAGATGTGCAACTTCTCCAGTCACACACACAAAGCATCACACACACACATTCATTTTCACCTGCATTTCTCTGGGGTTTAGAAAGCCCCTTGTTAAGCTTGGTGACAGTATCATGGAATAGTTCCCATATATGGGAGCTTGAGTCAATAGCTAAAAAAAAACTATTGCAGTTTCTTTGTCACAGTGAAATTGAGACTTGGAGGCAGTCCTGTGGAACAGAGTGTGAATGTAATTTAAAGAAGAATTAAAAGCACGACTAAGAAGATAAAGGATTTTGCAGGACACTCTGCATTTTAAAATCCCTTCCAACTGCTTAACTCTGTTGATGATAGTAAGCTGGTTTAAAATGCTGCTTCAGGTACTGAAAAGCATTAAAAAATAGATATTTACTCTGCAAGTTTAGCACAGACATTTATTCTTAAGCTTCGGCGTAATTGTCCCTGATTATAATGCAACTTAATGACTCTTCTGGAGTTTGGTATGAAAGTGGCAGAGAATTGGCTTATAAATTGTTAAAGTAGTCCCACCCCTGTGATGAAGCAGAGGTTGTAAAGTAGGACACATCCTCTCCCCTCAGAGCCACAACAACAACAGCCTCAGCTTCACTGTCACAGCTGCTGTCAAACTGAGTTATAGAGTGGGGCTGAGCAAAACACTTAATATCCTACATGCATCATAGATGAGGCCCCACAATATATAACGTGGAAACTAAAAGTGCTCAAGATTAAACATAGGTCATTTGTTCATGCAGCTTTTTATTATGACCCACATTTAAATGTATCACGTCATGATGACCTACAGTGGCTGCAGTAAGGAGGAAGTCAGAAGATTCAGTATGAGGAGCAACAAAAGAGTTATTTACTGAACAGCTTATGTAACATACTCAACATATGCCACATATGTGATGCAGGGTGACCTACGCACACACACAAGTGGACATGTTTCTATTTTTCAATTCAGTTGCCAGGATCAAATATTTTGCAAACAACAGATACTCAAATCTCTCAAGTTTTCTGAAATGCTGCATTCCTGTTCTGATTGCCTACTCTAGTTTAAGAGGTGAGATGATAAAAACTGTGACAGTCTGACACTCACACTCGTTGAACATCATCTGACTTGATCTGCATGTATAATTTATTTCCTGTTTAGACTGTCTTTTATTAAGCCTAACCAGGAAGTTTTTTGACCTAGGTCCAAAATTCACAGAAACTAAAGCTTTTTTATAACCGCAAACCATACGTTTATGGATAATGATTTGTCTGCGAGCTGTGAAACGCTCACATGTGTTGTTATGGGTGGTACTGACAAAGGGTCTATTCTGTCGTTTAGGTTGGAGATCTTGTCGGCTGCTGCATCTCAAACATACACTACAGAGTGCCAAATATGTTTCATATCAACTGTGGTTTGCAGAAATGTACAATGCCTACATTCTTGCATTTAGGCTGATATCTACACCTTTATTAGTGAATGGAGCATCATTGTGTAACTACTTCCTCTCCACCTAAAACCTTCTTGTTGTTGTTTTTTGGTTTTAGTTTTATTCCTCCCTTTGTTCTTCTACAAAACAAACTTTTTTGACTAAATGATGAATTGATTTGCCGGTTGATTGATTGGTAGGATGGTCATTTAACACTGAATTTGAAAGTTTTAAACTGCAGTTCTAGACCGTCGAGATCTGAGAAGAGCTGAAAGTATAACTTATCAAATATTAAAATCCTCACACGTCTCTGCCACAAAGCCTGTGCCACAGACTGTAAAACTGGACATCTGTTCCCCCCTGTGACATATAACAAAGATGGCTTCAGTTTCACTGTCCAAGCAAGATGCCTGGACACTAACCCCATTAACAATTCACAAACGGCCTCAATGTGTTTATACCAAAGACTGTAAAAATTAACAGGTTTTTACCAATGCAACAAACTATTCCAAACTACCTGTAACTACAGGTACCTGGAAAATCTCCTTACAGCGCTGAGTATCCAAAGTGGATGAAATTGGACTTGTGATAGTGTTAAGCAGATTATACATGAGGGAGGTTTTTCAAGTATTTGCATAGCATTTTTATAGAATTCCTGCAGATTTTCCACTTGTCAAGGAGGAAACACCCCAGACGGAGTTAAGAGAGCATTTTGCAGCAGGGAGGCCCACTGTGGATCCATCTGCTTAGGACAGGAGCTTTGAATTTGAATTTTAAAAACGTATAATAATTAACAGATGTGTTATTTCCGGCTTGTCGCTACCTCGTCAGCTACTTTTTCAGCTTTCATCAGACTCACTGCTGCACTGTGTCAGCCTAACATTTATGAAACGTCACAGGCTCATTAAAGGGATTTCTCGATGTTTGTCCTTAGCAACTCAACCTATTTAATGGTTTTCAAGATATTTAATTTCATATTTTCATTTCATTGGGCCAACTGAACAATGCACCAGTGTTATTCTTTGAAGAAACTACCAGAAAGCCGATGGAGTAAATGCAGAAATACACAACAGCAGAATGTATGAATCTATTGTACACTTGCAGGATGCAATGATGTCTAATTATGTGTAAAAGGAAGGACGCATTCTCATCAAGTATCTTAAGGAACTAAATCCACGACATGCCAGCATTCCCTTCAGCCCTTATGATTGACCTAATTCAGTCTATAATCATCACAAATTCCAATAGAAGGGTTTTTGTTTTGACAGTGCTGCTTTGGGTTTCTGCTGGACAGTGCCTTAAATGTTTGTCTCATTCACTGTAAACTGCCAAAAACAGCACGGAGAGCGAAGCAAAGGAGCTCAGATTAATAACATCTATCATGTTCAGCACCACCAACGTGCGCGGCGACTGTGGAGGATATTTTCTTGTTTTTACAGATGAGCGTCGTGCACAGGAGGAAGATATGAGCTGTGATTCACGGGTGGACAGGGAGATGAAATGCATTGCAAGGATGACTGTTGGCAGACACACGTGTGTGTGTGTGTGTGTGTGTGTGTGTGTGTGTGTGTGTGTGTTTCTATGCTTACATTTGTAATGATGTGGGTTTTTGGCTGGAGGAGGCGATGGCGTACGCTTCACTCTCACTAACAGCTGTCGAGAAGTTGGACTTTCACTGTGGAGCAGATTCTTGTGGATGGAAGTTCTCAATCCAACAACTTTCACTTGTTTTCATTAGCTAAAAATGAAATGATTAAAGTATATTGATACCTTTAAAACATCACTGTGTGTCTTTGTTCTCTTTAGATGACGGTCCCTATGGAAAAACAAAGGATATCTCTGGACCAGAACAGACCATGGCCTCAAGAAGACACAGTATACCAGGTACGTCTATCTATCTATCTATCTATCTATCTATCCGTCTATCCGTCTATCCGTCTATCCGTCTATCCGTCTATCCGTCTGTCTATCTGTCTATCTATCCGTTCTTCCATCCATCCATCCATCCCTGATGCTTGTAAAACGACTGTAGATTCTGCCTCTCAGACCCAGTCGTCCCCACAGCATCATTCTGTCTCTTATCATGGTTTGTCTCTTTATTATCTAAAGCAGAATTTAGCGAGGACAGCAATTTGCCTAATTAGTTTCAGGCATTTACAAAAACAGCTTTCCGCTGTCCAAACTGGATCATTTTCACTCTGCTGCACTATCAGATGCTGATGTTCTTTGTGATTGAACGGCAGCGTGACCTGATGGCTGCAGGGACACTCTGATAACAGCAAGTTCCCAGGCTGTCTGCGAACTAATGTGTTCGCTCGGAAAATGTCGTGGGACAGTGAGAACATGGAAACCAATCACCATTTATACGTCTTAGTGATCTAATGCTGTGTCAGTTAGTTTACACATTAGGAAATACATTACAATTTAAGAACATCATCACACACAGTTTTAATGTGACTTTTTTGTCAGATATTCTGTTGTTGATCATTAAGAAGTAATGAAGAAACTTTACATTTGGTTTGTAAAGCTGCCTGCATAC
>CAFUXE010000643.1:33464-47544 GCA_903364295.1 Serranus cabrilla | reverse complement strand
CTAATGCTGCGTCAGTTACTTTACACATTAGGAAATACATTACAATTTAAGAACATCACACACAGTTTTAATGTGACTTTTTTTGTCAGATATTCTGTTGTTGATCATTAAGAAGTAATGACCAAACTATACATTTGGACTATAAAGTTGGCTTTTTTTTTACCCCCCAAAAAATGTATAAAACTTATAAAAAGTTTGATGATTATCATTGACATATTGACATTGATTTGATCGACGTTTAACCAAGAAATTATTCTTTTTTTTTATTTTTATTTTTTATTATTATTAATGATAATATTATTGTAATTCTATTTTTTATTAGTATCATTGTTATTATTATTATTTTTTGTTGTTGTTATTATTTTAAAAAATATTGTTATTATTATTGTTATAATTATTATTATTATTATTATTATTATTATTATTATTATTATTATTATTATTATTATTATTATTATTGTTGTTGTTGTTGTTGTTGTTGTTGTTGTTGTTGTTGTTGTTATTATGAATTAACCTTAAAGGACAAGTCTGGCGAGCTTAAAGTTCATCCTTAAAAATTCTTGAAGCTGCTAACAATCATTTCATTTATGAAAAAATGTCTTTCTCACAAGAGAGAATGCTGTTCAAATGTTCAATTTTTCTCTCACATGAATTTCTTTCACGCATCAAATCACACGTTTTAGTTCATCTCTTGCATCAGGTTTCCTCTTATCCCGCCTTCTTCTCACCTATTGAGTGTCCCATGTCTCTGTCTGTCTGTTTCTTCTTGTGTTTTTATACTTTTCTCCCTCTTACATACAGTTACATAAATCCAGACTGGGTTTCACCTCACTTCATATGCTTAAAGTTACAAGTATTTCTCTGATTCTCTCTCCATGGCCACTTTGTTGACCTTATCTGTTTCATTAATTCAGCACGGCTTTATATGCATGCAGCTCAGTGTGTGCCAGTGTTTGAGAGACAGATATTATTTGTACTTTCCCATTTGCCTGAGAGTCATTAAATGTAAAACACATTTCCTCAGTTCTCTTGTTAGATAATAGAAGTCATTTTACGAGTTTATTTCTGCGTGCTGTATAAATCTTCTCATGTGTATTCTGTATTCCCAAAGCTTCGAAATGAAATGGTAGATAAAACTTTATGAATCCCAACACGGTCAGTCGCATCAGTGGGGGAAAAACTCACTTAGTGATGGATTCAGCTCAAAAACATTCATCGGCATCAAACTACATTTGTAAAAGCATTGGTGCTTTTATGCAAATATGAGCAGTACAAGGACTAATGAATGAATCAGTGCCTTTCTGCAGATAAAGTGTGTGTGTGTGTTCCTGTGTGAATATGTGTGTGTTGTAATACCCACCAGAGATAACTGCGGTGTGAAGCACCTCACTGATCCTCAGTGTCGCCTGAGGGATTTACCTAATCTAGCCATCTATCACACCAAAGATTCATCTCACCTGTGTGTGTGTGTTTGTGTGTGTGTGTGTGTCTGCAAGAGTGCAAGGGTGTGAAAAGAAGCTATAGAGCCTGTATGAGAGGCTGCTGTTTATCTGCAGCCTCTGGTTCCTGGAGCCTGTGTGTTTGTGTGCATGTGTAAATGATAATGATACAGATACTGATGTGTGCACAGAAAGCTGTCTGTCAGCACAGATCACAGGTTTTATTTTACCTTTTACATCAGTGCCTTTCTAATTTTACCTCCCAATATTCTAACCTGATGTATCAGATGGTGATCTCACTATTCTCATGTGATCTTGTGATATTTGTAGGAAACTAACTAGAATATTTTCTGCAGTATTGCTATTGCTTTATTCCGTTACTAAGATGATATTGCATTTTTAAACACTGTCTATAAGTGATCCTAATCTTTAAAGCAGCTGTAACCAATTTTATACAGAAACAACATATCAAATGACAATGCAAATACATTGTGTCCGTGTGAAGGTGGATGCTCTCAGTGATAAACCTACAGAGATTTATCCTCCAAACCTGCAGCTCCCATCAGCTTTATGGAGCTTTATAGTGAGTTTCACTTGATTGTTAAGCTGTCAGATCCATTGATTAACTGTTCTGATTCACACACAGTTTCATATTGTTGTTTTAGCAACATCAGGCAGCTGCTTTCTCAGTGAAAAGCCTTTAAAACCCACTGTACTCCTGCTCAGACTCAGCTCAGCAGCTTCGGAGGCAGGTATTTTCTTTTGGAGATGGTAGAGACCAAAACCAGAGGAATACTGGACTTACAATCATCAGATGTCTAGAAATGTGGCTCCAAATGTAGATAAATGACTTTATTACTGCTAGATGTGTATAGAAACAATTGCTTGCTCACCCTATCAGCCTTTAAGGGAATGATGTGTCAATGCTCTGCTCACAACCTTTTTCTGCTGCACCTAAAATTGGGCAAAGAATCTGTTCCACGTGCTGTTTGTAACATTAAGATAGACCCAACCACAAAATACATGTTATGTTGTAGGAATATAATTGTACTTACCTTGAATTAACATACATTCTAACTTAATTCAATATTTTGACATGAAATGTTTAGCTTAAATTGGCCATTTTTACACATTAAAGTCCATCTACAGTACGACTGAATATGTAATATTAAAAAGGTGCTGCACAGAATCTGGCAAACTGATATAATCCTAAACTTTTGTACAAACCTGTATTATATGCAGACGGATTTTGTTTGTCACTGTTTCCTATACGGCCATTTGTAGTAAAGGAATAAAACATATTTTCTCGTACACTAAATGATTGTTTGTTTCATCTGTTTCGAAGCCATTCTGATGCCCTGCCACTGACAGGTATCAGCTGGTATTCAGCGCCTTCCTGAAAGGTTGCGTGATGCTTTTGACCCAGCCTGATTAAGTTTTGTCGAGATATCTGATGCACACACTCTTTTGTCAGGAGCTCCTAGCTTGAAAACAGCAGCAGAGTCAAGGTGAAGTGAACTGTGCAGCTCTGCAGCATCATTCCCAAACCAGCCCATTAAGTTGTTTACCTCATGCAGCCTTGGCTCAGCCTGAGAATAGCTGGGCCGCTGCAGCTCATAGTTGTTAGAAAAGGGGAACATGCATTTTTTTTCAGGATGTTGGGATGCCTTTGTTTTTACTGTAGTTTAATTAAGTGCTGAGGGAATATAACACTGTACAATAGTTTATTGTCCTCCTGTTGAAATAAGTCGGCGTGGTCCTTGATCCTTGTTACTACAGAGAATCCCCTCAGTGGGTTCGGTACAGGGTTGTAGTTTTCCACAAGTTACAGACTATATCAAAGTGCTTCACTAGCCTTGGAGATGAACCATATCATGGTCCAGATAACAGCATGAAATGTTCTATTAATAATGCTTTCAAAGGAAAGTGTAGCAGTGTTTAAATTGCTGCTTTTGGGATATTCCTGATGTTTTTAATGGACAGAAAGTGTTGCATCACCTCAGTGTGGATCCTGTTGCAGTAATAAGACAAATACATGTATATAACAGTTAAAAACTATGATACCTGTTTAAATTTTCAATAACTAGATTGCAGTCTTAGGAGCTTCTGTCATTAGCATCAATCCTATGGGTTCTACTAGGTAATCCATTGAAAATATGAGACTTCTTTACAATTTGGGGTTTTGATTTCAATTGAGTTGGAATATCTTATTTAAAAAAACAAATTGTCAGTTTGGTTTTTAATGAGGGGATTCAGTCTGCAGTAAATATAAAGTGTGTTTTTGACAAGGATTAGCATATTTGAACTCACAGGGAAAACTAATTCCTACTGCACCATGGAGTCAATAACCTGCAATCTATATTTCAATATCCGTTGTTTCTTCTTTTCATAAAGTCTTGTTTCTTTAATAAAAATCCATTTTAGTGCAAACACAAACATAATTTACTCTGAAGATCTGTGACTGTAGCTGTGATGTGCTTTAGCCGACTGAAACTTTACAAGTAGAATAACTGCAGGAAACACAGCGGCTTTGTTAACTCTCATTAACTGATGCTTATCTTATCTGATCCTTACGTTTACATTTTAGTCATTTCTGCTGACTCCTGTATATTGAGCTGACAGGATCAGTGTATCGGCCAAGGACACACAGCAGCAAACATCTTTTGCTTTGTCTTTCTTGTAACTCCCTTTAATCCAGGAATCAGGATGGACGGAGGGCAGCCACTAACCACTTTCCACCTCTCTGCTGTATTTGTGTGTTGGAGTGTGTGTCTATATGTCTGTGTGCACATATGTGTGTTTGGCTACTGTTTTGTGCGTGCGTGTGTGTATTTGTCTTTATGTGTATGTGTGTTTTTGGTTAGAAGCTCTGCGGGGGGTGACCATGGTGGAGCTGGTGAAGAAAGAAGGCAGCACGCTGGGCCTCACCATCTCAGGAGGAACGGACAAGGACGGGAAGCCGCGGGTATCAAATCTACGGCCTGGAGGGCTGGCCGCGAGGTGGGTGCAACAAGTGATTAAACCAGTCAGTGCAGTCACATGGTAAGATTGTATTGGTTTTTCCAACAAATATGTTGCCACTCGACGGGGGGTGTCTCCTAAAATCCCTGTTCACCTGCCTTTGGATTAATCCCATAACGGTCTGTGACCTGCTGACTCCGCGTCGTTAGATGGCGCTGTAGCCCTTTCTACAAGACGGTGTTAGAGCTACTTCCGGTACACGGCTTCATAACAAACTGGCGATACACAGACAAAGATGGCGTTCGAGGAGTTAGACAGAGTAGTGTTGGCGTACATGTTGGGCATTTTGCAGTCTTTGGAAGACTTTATGAACAAACAAACAGAGTTTTTGGTTTCGGTGATACGACACGAACTGTGCCGTTGGCGATTGATATGACCAGCTATGGCTATGTCGGCGTCGGCGCTTCCTTCCACTTCCGGGTGAAATCCCCAGCGAAAATTCTCGCGCATACGCCAAACACGATACGAATCGGGTAAAATTTGGCGACTTTCTCGCCAAATCTGGCGACTTTCCGGTCCTCTTGGCGACTTTTTTTTGTCAAAAAAGACTAGCGACAAATCTTGCGCCCTTTTCTGGTGTTATAGGAGACTTTTCTAGTGTTTGGCGACTCTGACATGAAAGCACGTATCGTTCTGCAGTCCCGAGCAGCGGGTCCTGCTCCCCAGTCCCAAAGCATCACAGGCAGCCAGTCTCAAATAAATAAATAAATAGAAATAATAAATAATAATATTAAAATGATAATAATTGGAAACACAAATAATTTAATAAGAAATTTTACAGTTTATGTCCCCCCAAAAAACATTTATTGGGATTTTCGCCCCCAGCTCTGCTGTACCGTGAGCTGCTGTTGATAAAAACGTGTATTATGTGTCGTTATGGGTGGTATTTACAAACTGTTTATCCTGCTGTTAAGATCGGAAATCATGTTGTATGTCAGGATAAAAAATATAATTACGTGTGGAGCTGGTCAAAGAGGGTTAAATGACAGTAAAAAAGCAATGGTAAAACAAACTCCAAGACTGCTTCGTTTTAGTCTGCTATCTCTCAATTTACATAACCCCCGTGGTCCCGGGATGCTGCCGAGGCTGGCTGAGATTGTATCAATCAATGTCACTTAATTTGGACATTATCACATTATTGCATGGACTTTGTGCAGGAGTGACCAGCTAAATGTGGGCGACTACATCAAGTCGGTGAACGGCATCAATCTGACCAAACTGCGGCATGAAGAGATCATCAGCCTGCTGAAGAATGTAGGAGAGAGGGTTCTTCTGGAGGTGGAGTATGAGCTGCCGCCTACAGGTAAATACATACTAACATGGCTTTTAAATAAGGGTGAATTTCACATTGGCGCAATTTGAAAAATGTTATAGTTATTTTTATTTTTTTTACATATCAATATTTTTCCTACATTAAATATGTATGTTGACTATGAGCTTCTAAAGATATAACATTTTGGTTCTTGCAAAAAAATAATAAAAAATAAATAAATGATAGGTATTTATGGTAAGAGGGCCACTAAACACTTGGTCATGGTAAAACAAATTTGTGTAATATATTTGATATATTTAGAGCAGTGGCGGAATAAGTATTCAGATCCATTACTTGCCTGTTACACTTTTTCTCACTTGCTTTGGTTCATATTTACTTTTGAGAGATAAGCCACAGATTTTGAGCCAGTTTCAGGCCTTTGCAGGTGATCCGTTGTGTGCTGCTGTTTGTTTCTAGAAATGCACTTTCAGTTTTTAAAATGTTGCAATATAAATAGGACATATGTAGTACTGAAAACTTTATGAGCCCATTATCTGATTGTAACACCAACTGTTCTTCCAAATTTACACATTTGTATTATATTAAACTGCATTTTAAGATAATAGAATAGACATCCAGCAGTAATTCACAGTAAATATACATATATATATATATATATATATATATTTCTTGTAGTTTTGTAATTGTATCTCATTATATTAAGTCATATTTTATTTCTGTATGAAATGGTCATGCTCCATTATCATAATGTAAATTCACTGTGAGTGAGCAAAACTTTAATTGCAACTGATTATGGAGCAGAAATACTTATATACAGCTGCAGCATCATTTGTTTTCACTAAAATGTATAAATTACCCATCTCTCTCTTTCTTTCTCTCACTCTCCATGTCTCCCCCTCTCACAGCACCAGACAGCACCTCAGGGGTTATTTCAAAGACAATCGACATCTGTTTGCACAAAGAGGGGAACAGCTTTGGTTTCGTCATGAGAGGTAACCATCAGTAACTGTCAGAGAGCTACATGAGTGGTTATGATTGACATGGCAACATGCAGGAATGCTGTCACACCATGGGCAAAAAACTGTGTTTCTGCATTGTCAGAATCAGGCTAGATGTTGTGTCAGTTATTTATTTAGCTACTGAAACAAAGTAAAGGTAAAAGCTTTAATAGTTGGAGAAGTGATAAATATGAAATTGCAGTCTTCTTTTCTGATGTCACACATATTAAGATTAAGATATTCCTTATCCCAAAACATGGGAGTTTTAATCCATCCGTTTCACACCAGTGAGCCCACAACTTAACCTGTCAGTCCTGGGATTCAAACCAGCAACCCTCTGGTTACAAGTCTGATCCTCTAACACTGAAATTATCTTGGTTAGCAGGAATGCTCCAGTGGTTTACCTGTTTTATCCCATTAAGTCTAAACAGTGTAGATTGCTGCAGACCATTTCCAAAGCAAAATAAGATTTTAAATAGATTCTCCGTCTTCCATTAAGCACTCAAATTTCCACACCACACCACACTCTGATGGATAACTTTCCTATCTGAGGGGAGATTCTGCAGGTTTCATGTTTAGGAATAAATAAAGAAAGAAAAGGTTTCTTGTTGTTAGAGTCCAGTGTTTAGTGCCATCTCCTTTACCTTCCTGTATGCTCCTCCTGCAGGTGGAACCCACGAGGACTGGCACAAGTCACGCCCCCTAGTGGTCACTTACGTCAGGCCAGGAGGTCCTGCTGACAGGTAGCACTGCCTGCATGCTCATGCAACCACAAACTACTATTCTGCACATGCAGCATCATGCAAACACACAAAACAGCATATTTAACCACATATAAATATATTTTAGCAAACACATGTGCAGGCAGAGCCAGGGAGTCTTTTTAGGGGTGAAAGGGGCAAGTGATGTCGAGGAAAAATAAAAGCCAGACGAGCCTCTGATGAGTTTAAAGTAATATCAGCACAGCTCGGCCAGTTCCAGGCAGGAGTCTGGGAGATTTGTCTGCGCCTTCATGTGAATAAACCCCAAGGATAATGGTGTCATTTCCTGTGACCGTCACTGGTATGTTGACAGTTATGTGTTACTCATATCTGCAGCAGCATGAATCACCTCATATCCCTTTAATGTTGTCATCATGTGTCCGTCTCAGTCTTCATGTTTAAGTAATAATCCATGACATTTTCATATAAATGTCAGCGTTGCCACTGTTTAACTGATGTAACAGTGAATCCAACTGATTCAACCTTCTGCAGATCCAGTTTTTTGAATTGTTGCACATTTGTTCGGAATCCTCCTGGGAAGAAATATGCCTTTTACTTTTTTACACTACCTCTCCTATAAAAGAACAGAGGGAGAAATAAGATAATTGTACAACAAATCCAGCAAGATTTTACACATAAAATGATAAAGACAGTGCTTATATCTTTTGTCAACTATAATTAAAAAAGCCTTTGATTGAATGAGGATTCCAGATGTAGGAACCCCCCTTGGGAACACAGACAGTTGGTCTCTTCCACTTCCTGTTTGAGGAGTTGATGAGGCCATCTTAACTTGTTGCACGTGTTTTGATCAAGAGAAGATTTAGCATGAACCACACAAGATACATCATCAACAAAAACAACACAATGTTAGCTAAAGGCCTGCATTTAAATAAAATAAAAAACGATCATGTTTTTACTTGAAATCCTGTTGATTATTCTATGACTTTGGTTTGTTGTTTAGTCCTGTTTTGCAGCTTATGTTTGATCTCATCTTCACATTTATTTGCACTGAAACTAATGTACATATTATGTACAATACAGGGGGCTGAAAAGTAGGTATAAAGTAATGAAAAGCAAAACGTGCACACAAAACATATGTTATTGATTATACAAAATAATAAACATATTAATTCCTAAAATGCTAAAACTGTTCGGCACAAATTCACAAATCCTATCACTATTATAATACTGCTAATATTGGAATAATCCGTCCTGTTTACCTGCTTTTGCAGCCCTCTGTATTGTTGCACATGCACACGTTTTTAAATTAAACAAGCAGGATATTGTCAAAATGTTACTGAAGCAAAAGAAAATGCTAACGTCAGCATGACTCTTTTCAAAGTTGAGCTTTTGCGAGATTTTGTGGACACATGCACTCGTCCATCATTGAGTATAATATTAGTTAAAGCACTGATTCTGTTTTGCATGATTGTAATAGATCAACACCTTGAAATAATCTGCTTTTCCCTTTTTAATTTGCATTTCCATTTCACAAATCTCACTTTACTCTTCCTCCTGTGTCTAGCAGTGTAGAAAAAGCATCATCCATCTCTGATCACTCAGCAGCTTCAATCAGTTGATGCTGGAGTTTAGAACTGGGAGGTGCTATTTTTATTCTAGTGGCAACTATCTGCAAATGAATTAGGACAAGTGCAGAATAACTACATGGAACTAAGCAGTTATATAATATTTTATAAGAGGATGAGCCCTTGTTGGAGATCTTTGACACATTTTAAGGGCTCGTGAAAGGACCGTTTCATTGTGTGCTGATATATATTTTAGATTGATTGATTGCAGATCAAATAAACTATTGGTTTTACATTATTCCAGTCCATCCTCCACAGGTTCACACACAGCGACCAAGATTAAATTCCTTACTATTGAGTTATTTTGCCCTGAAGCTCATCTAACACCACTCTAAAGAAAATCATCTTGAAAATGTGGGTCAGTGCAGGGGAAACGAATGAGATATTCATGCTGCTTTATATCCCATTTATATGCCAATTGGAGAAAACTTAATCCACAGCACCATACAGTCCCAGGAGTGCCTACATTTTTAGCATTACCCAGTGGGAATTAAAGCGCCAACTCTGGAAATGTTAGAGCCACGCTGTTTCATGCAGGATCACAAAGAAACTGTTTTTACTGCATCATCATATGCACAGAAGAGAAGACAGAGAGCCTGCAGCTCTTAAAACAGGCTAAATGTCAGCAAAGTCCTCAAGACTTCAACTAACTACTCAAGTTATAACTTGTAAGAGAAAGTCAGCCTCTTATAACAGCTCAGGGTGATGCACCTTTAAATATCTTAAAAACTGGTCAGATGTGGATGATGGCAGATTTTAGTGTTTGTCCCTCACAATCTCAAAATATTCAACATGTTGACAGATTGGCTTCAGAGTTTCGCCTCCAGCTTGTTTACTGGGGAGAACAAACAGCACTTTTGCTCTGCCCACCTGCTTTCCCAGATAGATCCAAAGGCAAGTTTAATTCTGGCCTTAATAAAGCCTTCCTGGTCTTAGCTGAGGTTGCATCATGTTTGTTAAAAGCTTCAGGGCTTTTGGCTTCATACTTTACAACTTCTGGCTGCTGTGATGACAGCTCTGTATTACTCACACTCTGGCATCATGCATAAAGCATCTATCAGCTATGCAGCTAATGCAGCTCTTTGTATGGAAAAAAATCCAAATGCTGCATATCCTTTTTGGAGGAATAAATAATGGCCTGAAATGTGCCTTTGAGTGCCTTTAGAATATTAAGCATCCAGTCCGTGGAAGTGTTTTTGTCAACCAGGGAGTTTTTTGAAAATTACCATAATTTAAATGAAACCAGATCACATGGTGTGATGCTAAATCTTGATATTCTGAACACTGTGAAGCCGAGCACTATGCGCTGTCATCTTAGTGATGTTTCCACTGCGTCTGTCCTCCATTTGAACTTGAGGAGAAATGATACTGTAAGTCTCAGATGGATGAGAGGAGAGAAAAGAGGAGGATGAGATCAGAAAGAAGGAGACTAGTGGGGGTACGGGGAGAAAGAAGCTTGGACCAAGTAGGACAGAAGATGGAGAAATAAGAGAGATTTTAAAAGGAAAACTTTGTTGGAAATTCAGGATTGAAGAAAGAGAAAGAGATGCAAGAGAATGTGAAAGGAAGTCACTGAGGAAGTGAAGGTGATAAGATGGTAGATTTTTGTTCGGATTGTTTTTTTTTTCTTTGTCAAGATTTTTCACATCATTCTTTCACACATAATATTTCTAAGGATGATGTCAAGGAGACTATAACCGTAGTTTTATTGTTTCTTCTGAGGTGATTTGTCTCATTTTTTTTTAGGTTTGTCCAGAAAGTTTTGTCTTTTCTCATTCTTTTATTTTAACATCTAATGTCATCTTTCTGCCTGTGTGCGCGCGTGTGTGTGTGCGTGTGTGTGTGTGTGTTCAGAGAGGGAACACTTCGTCCTGGTGATCGTCTCCTCAGTGTGGATGGCGTGCCGCTGCACAACACCAACCACAGCGACGCCCTCAGCGTGTTGGCTCAGTGTGGCCAGGAAGCCCTGTTCCAGATAGAGTATGACGTCACTATCATGGGTGAGACACACACACACACACACACACACACACGTACACAAGTTAAAGCTTCCGGCCAAAGTTTCTAGACTTTAGTAAAATGGCACAGAAATTCAAAATTGGATGCTTTCTGTTGATGTGTTGGCATTTCCTGCTGCCTCAGGCGGACCCTTTTTTCAGTGTAAAACTGCTCAATTTAACTCACCCAGAATGCTTTGCAAAGAATTCCCTGGTCATCACATCTGATAGTTGTTGCTTTCAAGGGCAGTTTTGCCTCCAGCTCACTGCTGAGCTGCTAATGTTGGTGATACAGAAATTAAAAGGCACTGCGACGGTATTACACTTTTCTTCTTTCACGTCACAGGAAAAAGCAAAAATGATGAATATGAAAAACGTTTTCCCCAAACAGACACAGTAACGAACGCCTCCGGTCCGCTATTAGTGGAAATTGCCAAGACGCCAGGAGCAACGCTGGGCATCACGCTGACATCGGCCAATCATCGAAACAAGCAGGTGATCGTCATCGACCGGGTTAAACCTGGCAGCGTGGTGGACAGGTACACACTCACTCACTCACACACATATGCTTGCATGCATGCAGGTTGACCTTGATTTTCTCTTTAAAATCTCTGCTAACTTTGTCCTTCTCTGTCCTGCTCACAAACTTCAGATAAAAGAAGCTCTGAGTTGGTAAAAGTGTTCCACTTATCCAGGTTTCTTTCAGTTATTATCAAGCAGTTTTTTGCCCTGGGTTTTACCTCTCAGGCTGCAGGCAGGCTGAACCTCAAATTCCGGGACGTTGTTAGAGCAAAAGACCTGCAGACACGACTCAAGACAAAGAAAATACAGCTTTATATATATATTTTTGCAGCTTTTTAGAACTAGATATCATTTAAAACATAGATTTAGTGCATTGATAATGATCAAATCTGCATTTTCATGATTTCATGATTACGGGAAAGCACAATAACCAAGGTGAAGATGTGATATACATCTTTATGAATGCAGAAATATAGTATTTGATTTACATCCAGTGGTTTGGTTGAAGAACCTGCCTTCATTATCCCCCCCCCCCACCTCTAAAACCTGTGCAGTTGGATTACAGATATGCAGCAGTTGCATATTTATGCAATCGGCTATACTCTCTGTCTCTGGCATGCACACACACACACACACACATAAGCTGTGTCTAGCCCTATGACTAACACAGACAGTAGGAGACAGGGTATTTCCTCGAGCCTCAGTCTGGCTCTGAAATATACATGAAGCACTTGAACTTCTTGTCAGTCCTGAAAGAGCTCCAGAATCTCCTCAGTCAGCTGAACAGGTTGACTGTGGAGGTCAACGTTAGGTCACAGTTCATTCACACATTGTTAGAAATTAACTTTTAAAGATGTAACCACTGTATGAAGAGCAGGTGGAACATCTGAGCCAATCAGGCAACAGATAAAAAAAACAAGGGAAAGTTTGACTGAAACAGCAAAAAGCACCTTATTTCTCCAGTTTTTTGTGCTTATATATTCTTCCTTATTCTCCTTATCTCTCTGTTTTACCAGATGTGGAGCACTGCATGCTGGGGATCACCTGCTGTCCATAGACGGGACATCCACAGAACACTGTACGGTCCTGGAGGCGACGCAGCTACTAGCGAGCACGACAGAACTGGTGAAATTAGAAATACTTCCCTCCCATCAAACGAGGCTGACGGGGAAACAGCACGACACCGGTGAGTGAACAACAACAGCTCCAACCTAAACGACAGAAGAGAGCATTTGTCAATATGACACATATGAGCGTTTATATATACTTGTATGGTTCATGGTTGTAAAAAAAGCTAGGTTTAGAGCAAAACACTTCCTGGTTAGACGTTATAAAACTGTTTAAAAAGTAAATAAATGTACATAAATGCCAGAAGTGGGTACGAGGGTGATGTGAGCCAGGAAAGTTACGTTAAAAAAACCTTATTTTTGTGGTAATACATAACGTAAATGAGTCGTATTTTACTGCCTGTACAAACAACTTGTATTGTGGTTTCTGAGTGGAGATCAGTCTCCAGTCTGTGGAGGCTAAGACGTCCAACAAGTCTATCATACAATCAGTATGTGACCTTTGTTATAACTTAGAGCATCACATCAGACTCACATCACGTCAGATTTGCATTGAATTCTCTTATAGTCTGACATCTGTGGGCCTCACAGAGGAGACCATGCAAACATTTGTGTTTTCAATTGGGATTTTCATGCAGTAGCAACCTGTTGCACCAGTAAAATGTGGAGTTGTTTAGATTTCTAAAATATTTCTGCATCACTGGTTAAACCCGTATGATAAACTAAAAATGAATAATAAATGCAACTGGCATTTAGAGTTTAAGCAATTTGTCTTGAAGTGATTTTTAAAAATGTACTTTAGATTTGTATTCTTTTCTCAGAGTTTTCAAACATCACTGTTAAAAAATGTTGCTTAGTATTGATCTTTAAAGGGGACATATTGTGCTCATTTCCAGGCTTATACTAGCATTCATTTCCCACTGAAACATACACATTTGAAAGTGTTTATATAGCACCTAGACCTGCTTTATAATAAATACATGTGTCTCACTTTTTCCAGTATGGGTCTGTCAATGAAATGACCTCCACATGACTTTAAATAATGTGAGGGTGTCAGTTATTACAGGATTATATTCTCCATGTTGTGCTGTGGTTGAATCATCATCAGGCCATGAATGAAAAAAAGTCCAGTAATTATCCTTCAATCACTCACTAACACATTATTTATTTATCCTGTGATTTTATGATGTCTGGCCTGTTTTCAGACAGATGGTGTGTCTTTAGTTATGTGGCCAAATTCAAATGAATGTTGTTGTTTTTCTTTCACACCTTGTGTTGTCCTCGACGACAGCTGTTTGATCGCGTCGCGTGAGATGTGTGACAATGCGGCTCGGCAGTGAATTAATTAATACTTGTCTGTTACTGTGTGTGTGTGTGTGTCTGTGTGTGTGTGTGAGAGAGAGAGAGAATCTGATT